>VDFB02255243.1:0-207878 GCA_007258455.2 Sequoia sempervirens
TCATTTTCATAGCCAATACTCAGAGTATACATTACAAAGTGGATTGTTATTCAAGGGAAATCAGTTATGTGTTCCAAAAGGTTCTATGAGAGAGAATCTTATTCAAGAGAAGCACAATGGTAGTCTTAGTGGTCATTTTGGCATCAACAAGACAATGGAACTAGTGCAAAGGTTCTACTATTGGCCCAAGTTGCCAAGGGATGTTAGAAGGTATGTGGAGTAGTGTGTAGTTTGTATGAAAGAAAAAGGGGGAGCTAGTAATGCAGGTTTGTATCAACCTCTACCTATTCCCAACAGACCATGGGAATGTGTTAGCATGGATTTTGTTGTAGGACTCCCTAAGACTAAGACAGGGTTTGATAGTGTCTATGTGGTGGTAGATAGATTCAGCAAGATGAGTCACTTTATCCCTTGCAAAACCACTCATGATGCTAGTTACATTGCTCATCTTTTCTTCAAGGAAATTGTAAGGATCCATGGATTGCCTTTGAGCATTGTATCAGATAGGGATGTGAAGTTCATGAGTCATTTTTGGAAGACTCTATGGAGTAGATTAGGTACCAACTTGTCTTTTGGATCAGCTTACCATCCTCAAACTGATGGGAAAACAGAGGTGGTTAATAGGGTGTTAGGTAACCTTCTAAGATTCCTAACCAAAGAGTATGGACAGACATGGGACATGGTCATATCACAGGCTGAGTATGCATACAATGACAGTGTGAACCAGACCACAGGGAAGAGTCTTTTTGAAATAGTGTATGGAATGCACCCAAGAGGTGTGTGTGAGCTTAGAGATCTAGGAGCTAAGAAGCATAGGAGTGGACATGCAGAGGATTTCACTCAGACCATGAAGGAGATTCAGGAGTAGGTAAAGAAGACAGTCACTGAGGCTACACAAAAGTTGAAGGATAAGGTAGATTTGACAAGAAAAGATTTGCAACTTGCAGTAGGCGACTATGTCATGGTCCACCTCAACAAATCTAGGTTGTAGAAGGGTACATCAACCAAATTGTAGATGAAAAGAGTGGTACCATGCAAGGTATTAGCAAAATATGGGAAGAATGCCTACAAGGTGGAATTACTTGCAAATCTAGGCATCTCTCCAGTGTTCAATGTAGCTGATCTGATAATATATAAGGGAACAGTCAATGACATGGATCAGAATAGTAGGGATATCTTCAAGGATGTCAGCAACATAGCCTTACCAACTCAAGACAAGCTTCAGGCCGAAAGAATCTTGGAGTCAAGAGTAAAGAAATCTACAAGGCATAAGGTGTACATGGAGCATCTTATCAAATGGAAGAACAAACATGAATTTGAGGCTACTTGGGTAGAGGAAGCTTAGTTTAAGAGGAAGGGCATTGATGTGTCACTAATATCTCCTCACATTCCTTAGTATTTGTGCAGAGAGGGGGAGAATGGTGCAGGAGCACCTAGGAAACACTAGGCATGTAGGAAGTCTAGAAGGAAGTTTTGGTTTGATGTGTTATTTTGAAAGGTCATGTTGACCATCTAGATTGAATTAGAGGTTTAAGAATATTTCTTACTCTGTAGTGATCAGTGGGTTAAGGAGTGGAATGGATGGATGAGTTTAGAAACTCACCTTGCTTAGCTTTCTAAAGATTGGCAAAAGTTGGAAAACATAGTGCATTTTAACACTCTTGCCATTAGATCACTAATATGTCTGACCAAGGAAGATAACTGATTGAGGAACCTTATTTAAGGTGTGCCTTGACCTGAGAGCAGGGTTGGAAGTTTTGGTATTGTGGAAACATTTTGTGGATTGAAAGGAAAACAACATTTTGTGTGTTATTTCTGATTTTTGTTCCAAAGTAGAGCTTTAATGGATTGAATTTGCTGATGTGTCTTGTGAAATATGTAGTGTAGCAATCTCCCAAGCATTGTGTGTCATTTATTTTCTTTCTTTAGTCAATTTCATTCATTGTTTGTAAATAGTTAGCTTGCACCCTGTTGTTGGTCTAAACTAGACAGTTTGAAAAGAATGGAGAGCTAGACCACTTTCCCACTGTACAAATTATACGGCCCTTTGGGAATAGTGACTAGACTCCATGTATGTACATATGGTAGGCTATAGGGTTTGGGAAAAGACAGGAGTTCTTGGAAAGATCTTGCCCTAGGTGAGCTAGAATGGTGCCTGGCTAGGAAAGCAAGAAGTGCAGAGCACATAATTTTGCAGGGGTGACAAGTTTTTGAAAATTTCATTTTGGAGGTGGTAGGCAAGTTTCTTACCTAGTTGTAACATGAAGAAGAAGGCTCCATCAGTTCAATTGATGTGAGAACAAGTAGATAGTTTGAAAGTGGCCAGACAGTGGCTTAAAAACCCTAGGAAATGTCCATTTTAAAGTTCAAGCATTGTACAGATAAGTAAGGCTTAAGACCTCAAAAATCCTTGAGAGGTGTTCATTTGATCCAAGAATCTCAAAGAAAGAGTGAGGTGTTCTTTAGAAAGAATTGAGATTAAGCCTATTTTCTTAGAGAAAGAAGCCTAATTGGGGCTCTAGGGCTAGTAGCCTTTTTCAACCCTAAATGAGGGTTTGGTGAAAGCAATGGAAGGGTGGAGTTTGGTGAACCTTCAAGAACCCTAGGAGGATGGTTTGAAGCTATTGAAGACTTCTCTACACCCCTGCAAGATCTAATTGGGAGTTGAGGTAGTGTTAGTCTTTAGGGCAGATTAAAGGCTAAGGAAGAGTTAGAGTTATGGCACCAAGTTTAATTTGGTTGGTTGAATAGTGTTGATAGTGGGGTTGGCCAGGAGAACCAGGGGTACCTAAACAAGAGAAGGGACCTATAGGTTCAGATGGTGAAGCAAAACACCATGGAAGTATTCTAACAAGACCTAGAGCATGAGACTGTGAAGGTTTCATCCAACCCCTCCCTATCATGTAACTTAACAGCCGAAGGTAGATCTTGGATTAGAACACATGGGAGCTCATGATGGATCACACTTAAACAAGGCACCATATTTTTATGGCACAAATTATTCCTTCTTGAATATAAGGATGGAAGCATACCTAACCTCATTGTGGTTTGATGTTTGGAAATATGGTGTAGATGGTTATATTGCTCCTGAAATTCCTCCAACAAATTAGGCTAATAAGAAAGCATGTGAATATAATGCTAAAGCTAAGAGTTCTATTTTGAGTGGACTAAAAAATTCTAAATTTTTCAAAGTAATGCATTGCAAGTCTGCTAAGGAAATTTGGAAAAAAAATCATAACATCTATGAAGGCAATGATAAAGCCAAGGAAGCCAAGATACAAACTCATAGAAGCATGTTTGAAAATTTGAAGATGAAAGAATAGGAGAATATTGTTGATTACCTACTCTGAGTGGATGGAATAGCTAGTGCTATTAGAGGGCTAGGTGAAGAATTGAAAGAACTATAAATTATTAAGAAGGTACCTAGATCTCTCTCTCAAAGGTATGATGCAAAAGTTTTGCTATTGAAGAAGCTAGATATTTGAATAAATTTTCTATGGATGATTTTTTTGGATCTCTCACTACTTATAAAATGAGGAATAGAAACAAAGAAACATCAAGGAGAGAAGCTACTTTCAAATCATTGAAAAAGGAGAAGGATGAGGAATTTGATCCATGCAATGATTTTGAAGATGAGGAATCTAAGTTTGTAAGGAAGTTGAAGAAAGGCTCTGGTGAGTATAAAGGTAAGTTACCTTCCAAATGTGTCAATTGAGGTAAAGTAGGTCATTTTTCCTCTAAGTGTCCTTTTGGAGAAAATCTAAGTAATGGTCAATACAAAAATAAAAGGAAGAAATTTCATAAGCACAAGAAGAACCTCTATTCAAAAGATGACAATAACTCATCTAAGGAAAGTGATCAATGTGCTTCTGAAGAAGAAAGAGAAGAAATTATATTCATGGCCATGGAAGTTATAGAAGATGAAGATAATCATGAAGGAGATGGTGAAGAAATACATGATCCTAATGAAGAAGAAAGTGAAGTAGATCTAGAGGGAGAACTCATCTTTGCATTAACGGATAAAAAATCATAAAGGAAATAAAATCAGAGACTCAAGGGGAAGCTTAAAGAATCTAAAAAGATGATTATTGATCTAAAAATTTAGATAGAAGAGACAAAGAGGATAGAAGATGTCTTGTCAGAACAACTAAGAGTGAAAGAGATGAATTGTGAAAGGCATGAGGCAGAAATTTTCTCTGAGAAAATATTTAGAAGAAGCTAAGTGTCAATTGAACAAAAGGTTGAAGTATGAAAAGAGTACTAAAATTCTAGATGAGGTCCTAATCTGCCAAAGGTCACCTTTTATCAAGACTGGTCTTGGGTTTGGTGAAGGTCAAATATAATTAAAAAGCAATATAATGAGGATGCCTCAGGTAGTTTAAAGAGTGATCAATTCAAGGAGATTGAAGATAAGAAAAATGAAAATTGCTTCACCAAAGTCAACAATCAGAAGAGAAGATTTAGAGTTCCTCCTTCTGTAAGGAAATCCTTCAAAACTAGGTCAAATTCCTCTTTCTCTATTTATTATTTTACTTGCAAAAATTTTGGTCATAAGGCGGTAAACTGTAGAAGATTCCATTTAAGAAGAAATAGCCTTTTGAGCAAGAATCCATTTTCTCCTTTAGTTGATTTCAATATCATATGTTGCAAGTGTAACAATTTTGGGCACAAAGAATTTTTTTGTAGAAATGACTTCCAAAAGCCTCTTGGATAGGAAAAGAAAGAGAATGTGGATATTTATGCTAGTCAAAAGGAAGAACCTAAAAAGAAATGGAAATTAAAAAATGAAAATTAGAAGGCTGATAAATCAATGATTACTCAAACTATATTTCATGCTCAAGAAAATCCATGGGTTATTGACAATGGGTGCTCTAGTCACATGACTGGAGACAAAAGTAAGTTCATCAACTTGAAGAAGTGGAATGGCGGCTCAGTTAAATTTGGTGATAATACTACTACAAGGATCTTTGGAAAAGGATCTCTAAGCATTGATAGAAGATCTAGGATAGATGATGTGAAATTAGGAAAAATGGAAATATTGTTGTAGAAGGAAGTAGGCCAAAAGGAAATCTTTACAATCTCAGTAGATTCAAAGGAAGAATCTATCATTTGGGATAATCAAATGAAATTTTGATATGGTATAAAAGAATGGGGCATATCAACTTTGATAACCTTGTAAGGATTTGTTTCAAGAATTTTGTAAGAGATATGGCAAAAAATACTAAGCCTGCAAGCACCTTCTACAAAGAATGTCAAATAGGGAAACATACAAGAGTAAGATTCAAGACAAAGGAGTACTTTACTATAGAACCATTGGAGTTAATTCATACAGACCTATGTGGACCAAAAAAAATAAGCCATGCATGGAGAAAGGTATTTTGTGTTATTTATTGATGATTTCACTAGAATGACTTGTGTATATTTCTTAAGAGAATTTAATTTGAAGCCTTTAGTAAATTAAAAAATTTCAAGGCTATGGTTGAAAATGAAATGGGATCAAATATCAAATTTATAAGGTCTGATGGAGATGGTGAGTTTACTTCTAATGATTTTGAAGACTTCTATGAAAAACATGGAATCAAAATACAATATTCTACTACTAGAACTTCTCAATGAAATGGAGTATTAGAAAGAAAGAATAAAATAGTACAAGAGATGGCGAGTGAACAATAATGAATGAATCCAAATTTTTTGATGTATACTAGAGAGAAGTACTTCATACTTTTGTGCATATTCTTAATAGAGAACTAATAAGATTTAATGGTTTCAAGACACCATATGAGCTATATTATGATAGACCTGCATCTATCAAATACTTTAAAAATTTGGAAGCAGATGCTACATCAAAAGTGATGAAAAAATTTGGGCAAATTTGAGTCTAGATTAGAAGAAGGTATCTTTCTTGGCTACTCATCAAAGAGAAAAGCATATAAATGTTACAAAAAAAACTTGCATATAATTGTTGAAAGTATAAATGTGAAAATTTATTAGGATTGACATCATTTACCATGAGTTAAATGGGATCAACATTTTGAACAATCAGTTAGTACACATGAAGAAGATGAAAATATAGAAGATATTGAAAGTACAAAAGCTCCAGCTAGGTATGTTCAAAAAAATTACTCTTAATTAATTAGATTCTTGGAGACAAGAATGACAAAATTATGACTGAGAGAAGATTAGAAAGAATGAATAAACAATTAAATCTTTGTTTGTTGTCTAAGGTTGAGCCTAATAATTTTGCAGAGGCTAGAAAAGATGAGAATTGGATTGCTACAATAGAAGAAAAATATAAATTAGATTGAAAAGAATGAGACTTGGGAACTTGTTCCAAGACCTAAGAACAAAAATGTAACTGGCACCAAATGGGTATTCAAAAAAAAATTGAATGAAGATGGGAAGGTAGTGATAAATAAAACAAGATTAGTTTGTAAATGATATGCTCAAGTGGAAGGTATTGATTTTGAATAAAATTTTGCTTCTATAGCTATATTAGAGGCAATTAGGATGTTCTTAGCATACTCGGTCTATAAGAATTTCAAGGTATACTAGATGCATGTCAAATCAAATGTTTCCAAATGGAAATCTTGAAGAGGAAGTTTATATTGAGCAACTTGAAGGGTTTTAGTTGTTTGAGAGTGAGGATTATGTTTGTATATTAAAAAATGAATGGATGGACCAAAACAGGCCCCTAGGGCTTGGTATTCTAGATTGGACAAGTACCAACAACAACAAGCATTCAATAGAGGGATTGTAGATAACAATATTTACATCAAGACAGAAGGTGAGTATCAATTTTTAGTTGTTGTATATGTTGATGAAATTATTTTTGGTGATATAAATGAAAATATGTGCAAAGATTTTACAAAAGAGATGCAAAATTAATTTGATATGTCTATGCTTGGTGAATTATCTTTCTTCCTTGGTTTGCAAATTGCTTAGTTAGATAAGGGTATTTTCATATCACAAACCAAGTATGTCAAGGATATGTTGAAAAAATTCAATATGGAGATTGAAATCCAATTACTGCACCAATGGCGATAAGATGTAAGCTAAGCAAGGATGATGAGTCACCTAAAGAAGATTAGACTCTGTATAGGTCAATGATTGGAAGCTTGTTGTATTTGACTGCATCTAGACCTAATATTATGAGAGTTGCGTGCATGGTGGAAATATTTCAAGCAACACCTAAAGAAACACATGAAAAGGCAGTAAAGAGGATTTTTAGGTACTTAAAGAACACCATTGACTATGGAATGTGGTATTCCAAAGAAGATTTCACTCTAGCAACTTATACAGATTTTGATTGTGTAGGAATTATTGATGAAAAAAGAGTACCAATTGTGGTGCATTCTTTCTTGGTGATAGACTTGTGTCATGGCTAAGCAAGAAACAAGATTCAATATATTTGTCTATAGTAGAAGCAAAATACATTACTACAACATCATATGCACTCAAGTGCTTTGGATAAAATAGAAATTGAAAGATATTCAAGTTGAGTATAATTAACCTATTTCCATTCTTTGTGGTAATACAAGTGCAATTAATATTTCAAAGAATCCAGTGATAAATTCTAGGACAAAGCACATTTCAATTAAACATCATTTCTTGAGAGAAAGGTTACAAATCAAGAGGTCAAGTTAGACAATGTAGTTACTTAAGAGAAGATTGCAGATATCTTTACAAAACCTCTTCCCAAGGAGAAATTTGATTGTCTTAGATAGAAGCTAGGAGTGACAACTCCTTCCTTTCAGTAAATAATTAGATGAAGCATAGGTTCAGGGGAAGTACTTTTCTACTCTACCCTAGAGTATTTACCTTAGGGGGAGTGTTGTAGAGAGTTGCTACTAGTAATATTGAACAAAGGGGGGGTACTGTGATATTTTTGTACTCCTTTACCATTGATGTTTACAAGAAAATCTAGAGATGTGAATAGGGAGAGCTATAGGAAAGGGGGAGAGGATTTTGAAATTCAATGTGTGTTGCCATCAATGACAAAGGGCGAGATTGTTATAAATTGCTTTCATTGATTTCTAAAGGGAAAAATTATTATCATTGATATAAAAGCTTTGCTTTATGGGATATATTTACTCTAAACTTTATAATTTACTCTTTTACTCTAAACTTGTCATTATTAATTATTGTTAAAATGTTTATATTTATGTCTAATATTTTTTTATTATTGACAAGTTTAGAGTAAATGAGTTAAGAGGATATATTTCACCTTTCATATCTTTAAAATTTGACATGTTGCAATATCTTTATTTCAAGTATTTTTTATTAATGTTCACCTTCTAGTTTTATTGTGTATCTTGAGTTAATTAGTTTCTAATTGATTAATTATTATAAAAAAATCGTTAGAGTCTAGGTTCCCAACCTACTAGTCTAGGGAGAGGGGATTTTAGAAATAATTTGACATAACTAAAAAATTATGGTATATAATTTTTTAAAATTTTAGTTTTTTTATAATCTACACTAACAGCTACAACATCTCTTAGTTGCCTATCATGGGTTGAAGTTAGCTCAGTCTAAAGGTTTCAAGAAGGTTTGGATTGAGGGTGACTCTCTAAATGTTATTAACAACCTAAAGAAATCCACCCCCCTTCGTGGATGGTTGAATCTCTCATTTTGGATGTTGTGGAAATCTTGAACTCCTTTGATCAATGCTACATTTCCCATATCTTGAGAGAAGGAAATTGTCTTGCTAATATTTTTGCTAACATTGGGGTTAATGATCATATGATATGGGAATGGAATGACCCCCTCCCCATCGAATCCCTAGCAAGTTTAAATCATGATTTACAAACATGCGAAGGAGGGGGATCTTTTCATCATTAGCTTATTTCACATGATCTTGTTTATGTGGAAAATTATATCTTGGTGTGATCTCTACTCAAAATTTTCCTTGTGTTTTGTTGATTTTACAATCATCTGTAAGGGGCGGATTTCTAGATTAATCATTTCCTCCTTCCACCTTACCTCTCCCACACGGATTGTGGGTGGCTCTAAGGCTTTATTCTTGAGGTTTCTTCTTATTCTCTGTAAGTTTTTCAAGCTTCTATGGTTTTTGGTGGTTGTGATCATGGGTGGTGACTGGAATAGAGTTGAACCTATCTCCTATGACACCTTGAAGAATAATGTGAAATTTTGGGAAAGGTTGTAGTTGGGGGGTGTTACACCTTACATTAAGAGACTCCATGTGCATGACCCTAATTCAACAGAGGCTTTCATCCAGGTATGAAAAAAATAGGGTATTGAAGTTTGGTGGGATTGAGTTTAATATTACTGAAGGCCTAATTGTTGGAATTACGATTCTTTCTATCGATGGTAGGAAAGTTTACAGAGACAAGAAGGAGTCAACTAATGCATTGGAAATTTTCTTCAAGGATGATGAAAGAAATAGATTGGAGAAGGAAAAATGTAGGGGTTACTATCACAGCTTTATCAAGGCGATTTGGGGTGTTGTTGCCGAAGAAATCATGAGGTACTTTGCGCTTGATGGGAATTTATCTATTTTATCTAGTTATCATTTTGTTCTTCTCCACCATTTTAGGCACAAGAAAAAGTTTTCCTTTCCTTTTTATTTGCTTGCTTCCCTAGAATGTGGTATTAGAGATCATAGGCATAATCCCAAGAATCATGTTCTTCATGAGGGCCTTATCCTCCTTATTTCTAAGTATGCTAAGTCCTACATTGTTCCTCATCAACCTAAGAGGGTTACTAAGGGTCAGTAGAGGATACTCCCGAGTCTCAACATTCGAACATCTTATTTTTAACTTCTTCAAAAATTTCTAAGACCTCACAAAAGAATACTCCAAAATTATTCATTCCATTCAAACAAAGGAAATTATCCTTCATGTTTTTAGGGATCAAAGATTGGGAGTATCAAATAACCTCTACCTCAATAATAAATTAAGTAAAAGATACACCTGATCGGTGATACCTGAAAAATATTTTTAAAACAAAAGTATTTTCACTAAGTCTTTAAATCAAACTTTGGAAGTCATAACTTTGGATTATCATTTATCAATTTATAAGCAAGACACATTCATCACATCTAAAACCTAAAACCTGAGATTTTTAATATCAAAAATTTGCAAGTTCAGGAAGGATCAGTAATCAAGTGTCGAAGATTTTGCATAACTCTTGTCACACCATCAACTAAGGAGTAAGTCAATCCTCTGACACCTGATACCCAAAAAGCTTCCTCAAAAAAAGGCTAAGGCACCAAACCCTAACAAGGTTGAGGCTCGATGCGTGATAAGATGTCATCATAAACATCCTCGATCAATGCATTGGGAAGAAATTGATCTAGTGACAAGAGAAAGAGAGAAAAGAAACAAAATGAAAAAACAAAGAAAATATGAAAAAGAAAAGAAAAAATGAAGGGAAACCAACAAAGTGAAATTCCATATCAATCCAATAATGAAAAAAATGAAACACAAACACAAGAACATTGGTGCAAACTCGGGAAGTAAAAAATATCAAACCTAGTAAAAATGTGAGGAAGGAGGGGGAAAAACAAAAGCATGAACTAGAACACCATGCATGAACAAAAAACCAGACAACAAGTGAACAAGAACACCACATGAACACTAAACTAGACAACATTTGAATGCCAAACTAGACAACACACGAACAACAATAATGAAGGGAAATGTGTGCAAAGGGGAAGGGTTTTCTTCACAAGCTAAAATAGTTGCAAAGATGAAGAACAAAAAAAGAAAAAGTGAGTGTCAAAATGAGCATCATGCACTTGATAAAAACCATTCGGCGAACCCCAATAAATCCTCATTAATCACTCATTAAAATTCTCTCAACGCAACAAATTCAAATGATTGATGTGATTGGTGTAGGGCTCTAGGCGACAAGATTTCATCATCATCAGGAATTCAAAGTTGGGAATTCACCTTAATGAATACTCGATGCCAAGAGCCTAAACTAACGATAACTAAAACTGAGCACTTGACGAGAATTTGTGTTCGGGCCCAATCCATATGGTATACCCATATGGAAAACCCCAACATCCTAAAATACGATAAGGTTGTTGGGAAATTTAAATCATCTCAAAAAGAAACATCCAAGATCAATAGTGCTTTTGGTAGCTTTTATTTCATCAAATTGCCTCAAAGACATGAACTACTATGCCACAAAGTGGAATCAAACATAGTTCATTTCCCACATTGACCCTTAGAGAAAATTTAATGCTAATTAAACTAGTTTCAAACAACACCATTAAATAGCTTCAATCAAGCAGAACCATTAAACATGAAAAATGGAACATAAAACATGAACACATAGATTTACGTGGGGAAAACCCTTTCGGGTAAAAATATCCACACTCCAAAAGCCTAGATTGCCATTGTATTATTTAGCAATAGAATATAGTTACAAATACAGTTCAAGCTCTAAGCCTTTACATATTTTACATCTTGTTCCATCTGGAGAGAATCTGGCAACATAACCCCTATTCTATTTCCCTCTCAATCACATTGCAGAATTTTCAATGATTTATACCATTCATTCTCATTCCAGGCCAACCAAGAAACCAACTGATTCAATTCCCAATTGTCAATTCAACTTCTACAAGTAACTGACACTAACCATGTCGGGCCATCAACTAGACTCTTTTCATCTCTCTCTGATAATAGCAAGTCACTTCGATGTCTGAATTACCCTATCGAGTCAATCTTCCAAACAACCTTTAATGGTCAGCAACTAATTACCGCTTTCCATTCTGGAATTGGTCAAGTTCCACCACAGAATTCTTCATGAGATGTCAAGTCAACCTCATCACCATATCAGGGAGACACCAATTCGTCTCCCACCAATATAAGGGAGTCACATTGATGAAGCCTTATCGGCCTATCGAAGAGAGTCCACCCATAGTCAATCTAAAACGAGGATGTCCCTCCAACATAAATTCCAGGTGGTTCCCATTTCCAACTTGATACCACGTCATCATCGCTGGCCAATTACCAAAGCTATTGGGTCATCAGAGAGACTCAGGATAGAGTCTTTCTGACAAGAGTAAGCTCCACCGATGAAACACATGACCACCAATGAGTGATATCAGGCCATCAATGAGACTTCCTTTAGATGTCATGGGTTTCAAGAGTTTCACAGCCAAGTTGCATGTTCTCAAAATTTCCTAACCAAGTTGTTGAGTTCTTAAGTTATCTAACCACTCGATCTCCCGACTTTCTTTAAATGTCATGGGTTTCAAGAATTTCAGAACTCCCGACTTGCGGTTCTAAGGTTCTAGATTTGCTTGATCACGCGACATTCAGACCAATAAAGGGAAAAACATAACTACTACAGGAAGTTGATCAAGCTAATAAATTTGAGTCATATTTTCCAACATTCTCCCACTTGATGAAGAACTTACATGATCCTTCCAATGCTAGAAAATATTGATCAACTCATGCAACCATACATGCAATCTCAAGAATCTTAAACAATTCTTCCACACTCCAACCAAGACACCTGCAATGACATCCATGATGTCCACCAACTCAGGAAAAAGTTCCAATCATCCACCAAAGAAAAGGGAATGAGCCAAGGCGTATATGCACAAGCCTCAAGAACACAAGCATCAGATCCAACTAATAGCAAAGGCTACAAAAATACAACCACCACTCCACTCGAATGTATCCTCGTCAATAAACTCATGCCCGCAACACATCCAACCCATCAACCATAGATACAAGCTCATATTCAAATAAGACCAAACATATTCAGGAACTCCCATTGCATGGGTAATAAATCTGAAAAGATCAGGGCATACCAAGTCTACCAATAGAATAACATAGAGAGTGTAAACATATAGTTTCAAGGAACCATCCACAATGATATGAAAAACCTATAATTAAATAACATGTAAGAACAACTCTCACCACAAGTCTTCATAGCTCTCCCAAGTTATCCACACCCAACAAAGGAAAAATATTAAGAACCTCCATGTCATCACCCAAGAACATGAGTGAAAACACATGACCACAAGCTAGTGATCACTATAGCTCCGACCAAACCCCAAACCAATGTAATGTGAAACCAAATATCTAGGAAGACAACCAAGACCAAAGAGAGTACCTTTGCACATCATGTACTTGTAGAAAATCCTCCTACATACACCTCTAAATTCCAACTGTGTCAAATATGATCTCCTTCAAAACCCCAATAAAAAATCCTTAACAACATCCAACCATTCAATCACCAAGATAAAACATAACACATATATCATGTAATCAACATGGATGTAAGCCTCTCAAAGAAGATCAAACTATTTCATTTCCCATTTCAGGAAATACACCCAATGCATCTCCTAAAATCAACATCAATGAATGTAATCACAATGCATAAGGAGATAACCATGTTATCCATCTCTCACAATGAATCCTTCAGAATCATCTAATAGTAGTTCAAGATCCATATCCATGAAAGAAAGCATAAAAAACCTGAGAGAAACAATGGGAAATACCTCTCAAGCGATAAACTATTGAGTAGACCAAGAGTGGGGAACGAGAATACTCCTTCAAGATATGCAATCCATCATGACTCCTCCAAGAGCAATCTCCTCATTGGTCTCTGTTGAACTCACATCCAACCAAGGTGAAGGCTTCTTCGATTTTTGTTGAAATCTTCATCAAGAGTAACCATCAACACTTCTCTCCTCTCAAGAGAAATATAGCCTCGCCTTATTCTTCATGTATCCACGAGTACCTGCAAATGATCATCTCATGCTAAACTCCAAATGCATCACTTCACTATCATGAATTTCTCAAGCATACGACCAATGCACCCAAAACATAAAGAATTACCAGACCACTGTCAAAGCTCCAAACATCTGAATCAACAACTTATCATGACATCATGATCTTACCACCCCCCTTAGGAGATCTCATGCTTCAAGTGAACTAACCATGGTCTCAAGAGAAAAGCAACATGTCAAAACTCTAATGCGCAAACAAGAGTCTATCTTGACATTAAGCAAACAAACTCTAAACCAACATCACCTGTCAAGCACCACCAACACCTCAACCAAAGACTCCAAGAATCCTCCATGGTTTTGAGATGTTTCACATCTTCAAATAGTGTCCATGCAAATGTGAAAGAACCCTTCTGCAACAACAAGATCTAAGAGCTCTTCCTAGTAACATCTGCAACACTAGAGAAGACCATCCATCACCAAGTGATGAATCCACAGTCATTGCTAAAGCTCCCACTAAATCACGACAACCAAGCTCTCAAGCATCATGACCCAACATCTACTAGTCTGAAAATCCTTCCGGTCCACACATCAACATGTCCATCAAGTGGCACCAAGATCTCCAAAACAAGCAAATATTACCATCACTTTCAAAAGCTTACACAAAGCAGTGCATCCAAGCTATCCATGACATTGTGACACAACATGCTACAGGTCCCCATAACTGAATATTAAGGTACTCAACACCATCCATCCTCTCATATCAAAGCAACTACACCAATGCATAAGTGACCACAGAAAAGGCCAGCTAACAAGTCTACACTAACACTGAATCAAACTTATGGATATAGACAGTCCACTTCCGAGTTATCTCACTCCAACCAATGGGTAGCTAGTCCACCAACCACATAACTCGGAGATCAATCATATCGAACGTGCAAACCCATTAATTCACTAGAAACAACAACACTAAGATCTCAAAGAGAATAACCATGCAGACAACATGACTCAAACACCAAATCAACTCCAAATCCAATTTTCTAATCATGTCCACAACTCAAGAACCATAGTCTAGGAACCCAAGAAGAAACACCACATAAAATGTTGAGTGACTAATCACGTACCAACACTCCCATGAAGAGAAGACATCACACCTCCTCATACCATGCACAAATCATGCATGCAGAACTGCAACTATCTCATCCAGCAATGCCCCAAAAGCCAAGGTCTAGAAAATAGTTTAACAACAGCTCCACAAAACCACAAGATTTTTCTTGACCGTGTAAAACCTGCAAAACCACTGTGTTTGAGAACACCCATGCACACCCATATCCACTTCACATCTGGATGACTCAAAATTTTGAAACATAAACACCATAATAGTTAAACCAGAATAAAGGATTATCATGAATATGCATAATCATAGATTCTTTAAACAAAAATATATAAAACCCTCAAATCCAAAGAACATGGATTTGAGCAATGCAAGTACAACACATCCTTAAAAGGAAATAATAGTTCAGGAACTTTAGGCCCATATCAAGCCAGCTCCAAAACAACCAACATACACATGCATCTGAAAGAGAGACGGGCTATTTTAGAAGCTTCCAGACCATCCAATGATCAACTCCATAGCCCACATGCAATTGGGGTAACATAAAGCTATGCCTTCCAATACCAGGACAAAACACCCAGCATAAGCACATTTATCCATAGCTGAGAAACAACCCAAGCTTCTCCATATCATTAGAGAGCCCCTCACATAGACACCCAATATGAAAGCTTTATTACAACATAACCATAGAGTAAAATATTCCACCCCATGCATCAGGATTATACCATTTCCAACTCATGAGCTTCAGGTCACATCATTTCAATATGACCAACTCAAGTTTCTCCATCTTCTCCATCCTTCATACTACATGTTGTCTCTTGAAACTCAAACAAAATAGCAAGAATTTCTACTCACCAAAGGATCAATTCATTAGTCGATTCCTTTAGATTTCCTCAAGCCTTCCACACTAAGAAATCTTCACAAAAGGAATACCCAGAACCAGAAACACCAAGAATTCTTACATGCAAGCCACATGTGAGTTCATGCAAGTACATGCAACTCACAAACCTGCACATGCAAGTAAAAAATAAATCCAAAAAGAAAGCTTTGATTCCAATTGTTGGGAAATTTAAATCATTTCAAAAAGAAACATCCAAGATCAGTAGTGCCTTTGGTAGCTTTTATTTTATCAGACTGCCTCAAAGACATGAATGACTATGCCACAAAGAAAAATCAAACATAGCTCATTTCCCACATTGACCCTTAGAGAAAAGTTAATGATCATTAAACCAATTCCAAACAACACCATTAAACAAATTCAATCAAGCAGAACCATTAAACATGAAAGATGGAGAGAAAACATGAACACATAGATTTACATGGGGAAAAACCTTTCAGGTAAAAAACCCCACACTCCAAAGGCCCAAATTAGGATTGTATTATTCAGCAATAGAATATAGTTACAAATACAATTCAAGCTCTAAGCCTTTACAAATTTTACATCTTGTTCCATTCGGAGAGAATCCGATAGCATAACCCTTATTATATTTCCCTCTCAATCACATTGCAGAACATTCAATGATTTATACCATTCATTCTCATTCTAGGCCAACCAAGAAACCAACCGATTGAGTTCCCAACTGTAAATTCAACTTCTACACGTAAATGACGCTAACCATGTCAGGCCATTGAAGAGACTCTTTTCATCTATCTCTGATAATAGCAAGTCACTCCAATGTCTGAATTACCCTACTGAGTCAATCCACCAAACAACCTTCAATGGTTAGTAGTCAATTACTGCTTTCCATTTTGGCACCATTCGGGTCCCACCACAACATTCTTCATGAGATACCAAGTCAACCTCATCGCCATATCGGGGAGACACCAATTCATCTCCCACCGATATAAGGGAGCCACATCGATGAATCTTTATCGGCTTGTCGAAGAGATTCCACCCACAGTCCCTTCGATATGAGGATGTCCCTCTGACATAAATTCCAAGTGGTTCCCACTGCCAACTTGACACCATGTCATCATCGGTGGCCAATTGTCAAAGCTATTAGGTCATTGAAGAGACTCAAGATAGAGTCCCACCGACAAGAGTAAGTTCCACTAATGATACACATGGCCACCAATGAGTGATATCAGACCATCGATGACACTGCTTTTAGATGTCGCGGGTTTCAAGAGTTTCACAACAACTGACTTGTGGTTCTGAGGTTCTAGATTTCCACGATCACGCAACATTCAGGCCGATAAAGGGAAAAACATAACTACTACAGGAAGTCGATCAAGCCAATAAATTTGAGTCACATTTTCCAACAAAGGTAATAAAAAGGATAAAAAACAAAGGGGAAGGAAGAAAGGAGGAGAAAGGAAAGAAAGGAAGAAGGAAAGGAAGAAAGGGGAAGGAAAGAAAAGAAAACAAAGTAAAAGAAAGGAAAGAAGGGAAAAACAACAACACACAAAAAAGAAGAGAGGGGGCCTCCATTTTTTCAAAAAAAATGGAGCGTGAGTGCAAGGCACAACAAATAGCAACCAAAAAACAAAATTTTTGAAAATCATTTCCTCTTCAAATTGTTTTAGACAAGCTTAAACTCAAAGGGAGTAAGAACTCAAAATTAAAAAAAGGAATCAATCTAAATATTCGACTAGTTCACCTATCTCAATAAGATGCTTGAATCCCATAGTGTGTGCACATGATTTATTCCTTTCAAAATAGGATATGAGGAAAATAGCATGAACTATGAATCAAGACAAATATTTAATCTCCCCTTTCTCCCAACTATTTTGTACTTGCATATTATTTCCCTTTTCTCTTTTTTTAAGAACCTAGTTGGTGTGACCTGAGCATAGCTCTACTTCCAGCCGAGAATCCATAGCCCCTACAGAGATGCCTTTGATTCCCTCAAACATAACTCTACTGCCAACCAAACATAAATAGCCTTGGTAGAGGTTATTTGAATCACTCATTTTATTCAAAGTTTATTTTATGATTTTCTTTATAATCCTTCCTTCAGGCTATCACTTGGTGTTGGGTTGGGGATCATTGTGGTCATTGAGAAAGATAACCATATTTAGATTTTATTGAGTTAAAATGTCATAACCATTCACCTTTAATCTAGATCTTGACTTTGTTAGGTTTGTAGATATTGAGATTCAGACAACTAAATTCAAGGGTCATTAGCTTCATATACTAGACTATCTAGGACTTCCAAGCTTGATAAAGGATTAGTAAACTTTGAACTTAAACAAGGAAAAAGTTTGAAAACAAAAATACTAGAGGAATTGTATTCATGTTTGATATTTAGACCTACATCATTCACAAAAATCCCATAAACAAACAAAAAAGGGGGAACAAGAAAGAAGGAAAGAAGACGAGAACAGGAGATGACACAATGAACACAAAAAAAGGAATGATAAATGACAAACCTACCCTAATTGTTTACAAGGAGCACAACTCCTTCCTAGGATCCAAAATAATGCTTGAGGAACTACCCATTAGCAAGAAATGGGGTTGTTTCTCTGGTCATAGTACTGATACTAAAGGTTAGATACCTGATAATGGCTCGTCCAAAGTTGATTGAACTTCAAATGGTTTCCTTTCTTTTCTTTAGACTTGTCCCAAAGAAGGACAAGATTTGAGATCTAAAAGACTTTATTTTAGCTCTTTTTTCAAACCACCATTTGACCATAGCTTGATGTTTTGAAATGTGCTCAAGAGCAACATTTCTCTTTTCTTCTAAATCTAGTAGATTCATCAACCTAACCTGAACCTTATCCTTTGTGTCTAGATAACCTTCCATGAATTTTAAGGTAGTAATTTTTAGATTCATGGGAAATATGGGTTCTAAACCATGAACCAACTAGTAAAGGGATGTCCCTTGGACATTTTTGGTTTGAGTTCTATCAGCCCATAATGCAAACTTGAGGTGAGAATGCCAATCTTTTGAGTTCATGTCTAATAGTTTTTTAATAACACCTATCTAGTTTTTATTAGTCAATTCTACAACTACATTACCTTGGGGGTAATAATTTGACGAATATTTAAAAATTACTTTACATTCAAAAGCCAATTGCAATAATTTAACTAATGTTCAAAAGAGGGACTATTATCATATACCAAAGCAAATGAAATTCCAAACCTGGTCATTATGTGATCCTCTAAAAATTTGATTACCACATCCATTGTACTTTGTTTGAAAGTGATAAAAATATACCAGCACATGCAGTAATCTATAGCTACCAAAATAAACTTGTGTCTTGCAAATGAGTGGGGGTTTACCATTCCTATAAAATTCAAGCCCCATTGGGCAAAAAGATGTCTCATACATGGGTTGTAGTGGCATGGGTGCATTTCTTTCTTTTCTTGATCATGTTTGACATACATGGAAAGTCTTGACATGTTGAAAGGCATCCTTGAATATAGTACATCAATAACATTATACCCTTAATATCTGGTGAGCAGTAGCTTCCATTGAACCATGGCCAATGCCAAATTTATCATGAAACTTTGTTAGAATTGAAATAGCCGCTTCTTTATCTAAGCATCTTAAGTAGACACCCTCATAATTTATTCGATACAAAGTACCAGCTTTCACTATATATGATTGGCTCATGATCCCTAACGCTCTTCTCTTATAAGCTACATTCATACCATTTGGGCACTTGTTTTGTAATAGGTATTGGATGATATATTTATACCATAGGTATGAGGTGATGTCTTGCTATGTGTACTACTAGCACACCAATTGCTTATCTACTCCAACTAGTGGCTTTGATAATTCATGGCATCTTACTAGCTTCATAGGTTGAATTTCCATGTCAAACTCTTGTAGAATATCCATCCACTTACCTCGTCATTCTCTAAGCTCATTTTGCATTAGTATAGATTTAACTATGACACTGAGGACTATGGCTATCACCTTGCTCCTTAAGATGTAATGTATAAACTTCTTTACAACTTTTACTATAGAAAATGACTATTTATCTAAGCTGGGATATCTAACTTCTACATTTTTTAATGGGGAACTCATGAAATCTATTGGCCTTTCATCACCATCTTCTCCCTTCTGAGTTAGAACACTGACACAAGAATGTTCCAAAGTGAAAATATATATATTAAATGGATTGGTGTAATCTAGACTGGCCAATGTAGGTGTGTCGGTTATGAGTTCTTTAATTTCTTGAAAATATTTCTTTGATTATACAATCCACTCAATCTTTGTGTCTTTCTTCAACATATCATTTAGTAGATGTATGATTTCTAAAAATCCACTAATAAACTTTCTAACAAAGTTAATCTTCCTAAAGAAATATTTCAATTCCTTTTTATTGTTTGGTATTGGTAATTTTAGAATGGAATCAATTCTATTAGGGTCTATTAAAATACCTTTCTTAGAAATTATATGACCTAGGTGCTTCCCTTCAGTAACTCCAAAAATATACTTATTTGGGTTCAGTGAAATACATGATTCCTTACATCATTGGAGGATCTTAGGCAAGTCACTTACATGGTCAGCTCTATTCTTGGATAACATCATGAATTCATCCATGTATATGATGATGCATTTCTTGATCAACCCCTTGAAAGCTATATCCACCGCTCTCTAGAAAGTAGCTCTCACACTAATGATGTCGAAAGGAATTCTCTAGTATGCAAAGGTTCCCCATTTAGCACAGTGAAGGCTATCTTTAATCTATCTTCCTCTCAAACCATGACTTGATTATAACTAGAATACCCATCTAGGAACAACATCATCTGAGATCCATTTACTATTTGTAAAACTTCATCTATTGAGGGCAGTGGATAATTATCCTTCTCGGATGCTCGGTTCATATTTCTAAAATAACAACACAGTCAATTTCACCATTTTTCTTTCTTAGGGGTACTAGATTTGCCACCCAAGTTGAATGTATTACACCATTTTGATTATTAACACCATTTCTCTCCTTTCTCATCTATTTCATCTATTTAATTAAATAATGTCAATTGTTTGATTAAATTCATTATTTCCCTTATTAATTGAATAATTAATTATTTGATTAATTTACCATCCTTCACACTAATGTTCTTGTCATTTGATTAAATAATACAAATTATTTAACTAAACGTCATAAATCCTCTTTGATTAAATAATTCCTAATTGTTTAATTAAAGTCTTTAATTTTCTTCCACTTGCACAATTAAATAATTTCTAAATTGTTTAATTGGCTAATTTCCTCCAATCATTCAAAGAATATTCTCATGGAATATTCTCCTTTTCAAATTTAGATATTTCCCTCCACATGGAAATATCTCCCACATGTTCCTAAATGTCTCTTGTTCCACCTATTAGTTTTATTTCTCTGTTGGTCCTGGTTGGACCTAAAACTCTGGAAATTCCATTTGTCATGATACCAAATTCTGACCTCTTAAAAGTTAGACTAAACATCTCATGGCTAGTCTCTATGAACGTGGTTGCCTCTATTATCCACAAATGTCTGAAGTTCCCTCATGAGGGCACAATGTACACTATCTAGGACACTAGATACAAACCACTAGTGTCGCATTGGGGGCTTCTCTCTTGACCATTTTTGGCCTGCTCTAGTTGGACCCTTGCTACCTAGAGGGGATTTGTTATACAAGGCCTCCTTTAGGTATAAAATTGGAGGCTCAATTCCTAAAACTGGTTTCCCACCTTTTGCTCATGGTATCTCTTTGAAGGCTTTTATGCATGTACAACAACATGCTTCTTCCTCTACCCCTTCAAAGGTTAAGGACAAGCAAGCTCTTTCCCCTAGGCCTTCTCCTTTATCTTCATCTTCTTCTACAACTTCCTAACCTTTGGTGGTGTCCTATGTTCCTTTTACTATGCCTAAAATAGGAAAGGGAAAGGCACTCATGTTGTGGAAGACCAAACATCAAGTCTTTCAGCTCTTGATTCTTTCAATAGTCCCCTAACCCACCCTATAAGGTAAGGGGATTCATTCCCATGGAGTTATTCATATGTCTCAACCTTTAAGGCCTCCCCTTGTTCCTCCACCATCCTCTAAGGTAGAAAAAGGAAAGGATCCCATCATCAAGATGCTCATTTCTCTTCTTGTATTTGTGCCTCCTCCTCTTGTTCCTCCTCGAGAGTTTGTCCTTTCGCTAGTAATGACTGTGGAGGCTACTCCTCTGATGGACTAGGACCCCCAAGAGTCTTCTCAAGTTGCATCTCCTGGTGCCCATAGTCGTCATAATCAGCTTGTGCATGAGCATAAGCATCATCGATAGGCCTTGGCTAGGGAGTGTGAAGCTTCAAAGAAGATCGAGGATGAGCCTCCTCTTTCTGCTTTTGCTTCTCCTACTACTTCCATTTATGCTCCTACTCTTGTTCCTATTTCTCTTCCTACTTTTGTTCCCATCACTTTTGTGTTTCTTTGGGCTTCCTCAATAGATCCTAATGAGCCTCACCCCAAAAGGGTGCAAGTGTTCATTTCTCCTTCTATGTAGCCACCTCTAATCACTCCTCTTCCAGACCCTTAGCCTGTTGATATGCCTTTTAAAAAGGTTGTCTTTCGTGGCTCCTTCTCCTTCTCCCTCTTTCACTTATGTTGTGATGATCCCACATCCTCCCCTAAAGCATAAGTTGGAGAACAACCTCATTTCAAATGATGGTCAGAAAAGGGCCTCTTTGTCTTTTTCATCTTGTTTCACCTTTGCTTGTACCATCCTCGTGATGAAAACAATGCCTCCTTCCCTAGAGTTTGTCATTGCCCCTCTTCTCAAGGTTGACAATGACTCGAGTTTCTCATCCTTCTCCTATTCAGTTGCATCACTTCACTCTGGAAAAGTGCATGTTTGACTCATTGGAGGATATTCTAAGTCTTTCATTCATCTTTTCTAGATCAATGATGTTAGTCTCACACGAGCTTAACGAGGAAGAACTCGAGGGGGCTTCTTCCTTGGCTCTTGTTGCAGGTGAGTCGAAAGGAAATTCTATTGCTATCCCCCCTATAGGCTCATCTTCTCTCCCCCTATGATGATCTAGACTAGGAGCAAGATGACTTGTTGGAGGTGTTGGACTAGCATGGTACCTCTTCTTTATCTTTAGATTAGATTTGTGTGATTGTTTGTGTTCCCTTGTGCTTGTTTATTAATGATTTTTCTCTCACCTGGAGGACCCTTGCTACCTTTGTAGGTACTTGGATATAGGAGAGGAAATCTTTCATGCACTTCTTTTTTTTGTATCATCATTCTTCTATATTTTTTTAAACTTTTTTTTTCATGTCAAGAATGATGCAAAGCGTTAGGGTATTTAGGCCTCTTCTGTGTTGACCTGACTTTTTATTTTTCCTTCATGTGCTCTTCTTCCTATTCTAATCTATTTGGAGGGTGATGATAGTTCATACATATTATACTAAATTTATCTATCTATGTCTATGATCAGTTCTAACCCTAAATAATTGGATCACCCTATGATCTTGATTTATTCATCTCTCCTCTTTCATGATGTTGTGGATTCTATGTGTTGTCCCTTGCATGACAACATTCCATGAATACATCTCATTATGTATTTTGTGTCACGATATCTCTTTGTCTTTCTCTTCTCCTTAGAATGACATGTTCTCCTTTGTGTAGTACACATCATTCTAAGGGGGGCTATCATATCTACTTATTGTTTTAAAACATTTAAAAATATGTCTTGATGTCTTATAATCTCATCGTTTAGCTTGGGGGAAACCTGACTAGATTCTTCTTATCTTTTTGGTGACTATCTTCCAATGCATTTTTTAGCAGCTAAGACCTATTTTCTTATCATATGGTCTCTAACCTTGCTAGCCATACCTATCAGCATTGTCTTTTATCTTATCAGATTATATCATGTCATGTCTATAAAATTTTATCATGACTATTTTTTTAATTTTTTGCCTAACATGTTTGTCTGTAGCTAACATGTTTGTGGTGAGATTATAGTTAGCTTTGTAGGATGAAATACCTATGTCCTCTTCATGTCCTAGCTTAGCTCCTACATTGTATATATCAAATTGAAGACTTGCGTCCTCTTTGTCTTAGGTATATTCCCTTCAACCTCTTTCTACTTTAGCTCACAAATGTTTAGAATGCATATGCTCGCTAAAGTGGGGGAAAAATTTAGTGTTATAAAATTGCACCCCCAAGAAATTTTACACTACATAACCCTCCCTTTGGCTTAATAAAGATGATAATGCAAATTCCATTTCTCCTCACCTTAAAATTCATCCTTAAACCCTTTATTTTTTATAGTTAAGTGATTTTGTATTAGGAATGCTTTCACGACATGTAGACGTCTACATGCCACATGAACATCCTAACAAAATTCTTGGGTTTGTGGCCATTCAAACATTGCACTTCCATCTTCCTACGAAGTGTAATGCCTCTATGGTCATGGATGCACCTAAAAATGACCTTTTTACATGCTATCCCTCCATTCTTTCACACTCTTATTCTTACAATTCATTCTCTCATTTGCTCTTTCATTCTATCACTCTCATTCTTGCACTCTTGCTTCTCAAGCTCTCACTTTCTCACTTCTACATAACTTCTTCACCATTGTTCTCAAGATTTCTTGCATGTTCTTGGCTCCTACATCAATGCATCATCTCTCTCAAGTGTTGCACTCTATTTTGGAATTATAAGCTTGCTAAAGGGAGGGTAAAACACCTTCTTATATTTACATTATTTTCCTTTTTCATAGCATATTTACATTCTAACGTGTATATCTTTCTTTATCTTTTCAATCTATATCATCTATTGTCTATTTCTTTATTTACGTGTCTTCTTGTCTATCCATGGAGGTGGAAACACCAAAATGAGGATTTGAAAAAGCCAAACCGCGAAACAAACCCAATAATTTTTATTGTCTCCATGTGTGCAAATTGTTCGTGTGGAGTGTTGTAGGAGGTTGCATAGTGTTGGACCTCTCGTGAGTTCATTCCTCTCCTTTATCTCTCATTATTCCATTTTATTTAGTTTAAATGCTTGTATTTTAGTATTCTTCTTATTGTCATTTCTATTATTTTAGCATTTTGCTAGTGTAGTTAAATATTTGGATTTTAATTCTAGAATAGTCAGTAGGCTTTGTGTGTCTCTATTTGCAAGTTCTACTTTCAGACTATACAATACCACAATGTGTCACGGGGATGTATGCACGTCGTGTTGTCATCCTTTGGTTGAGAGCTAGTCAGATTGTCCTAGAGACCTCAAAATTCTACTCTTTCAATCCCTAAAGCCCTTTTTCTAAAATCTATCCTAAAACATAAATATTGTAAAAACTCCCCTTTGTCATCCTTGTTGGTGTAGTTTTTTTATTTTCCTAGTGGGTTAATTTATTTTCCCTTAGTCCTAGGTTTTTCCTACACTTTATTAATCTTGCTTAAGATAATAAAGTGATTTTATTACTATGAGATAAATGAGGTAGTGTCCCCTTCCTTAAAGGGACACTTTCCATTTTCGGTGGTCATCTCCACTTTTGGTGGTCCATATCCACTTTTGGTGGTTAATTCCTATTGGTTAGATTTTCCACCTCCATCCTCTCCTAAGTTCTATATAAACTCACTACCTATCTTGTATTTGCATTATATCTTTTCAACTTGGAAGCTCTTAATGCAATATTGTCACATCGACATTGCATAATCTCTCAGAGTCCTAGTTTGTATTCTTATGTTTTTCCAGTTTATGTAACTTTGGTTTTCTCTTAAAAAGTTCATTAGGTTATTCAATCTATTTCAAATTTCTTTCAGTCCTTCATCACCTAAGCTTAACCTTTGAGGCAGTTAAGGACCATTTTCTCCCAGTAAACTCTTCTTTGTCCTAGAGACTCAGGAGTAGTAAATCACCTCCTCTACAGTTCTAAAGTAAAATAAAATAAATTTGTAAGTTTAAATTTATTTTAATCACTCTATAAGAAAAAATGTTTTAATTTAAGGTTGATTTGATATATATATAATGGTGTATAGAGTTTTATACATTTATAACTTAATAATTTGAGGTTGATTATATAGAATTTTTACTTACTAATTGTTAATGTTTTAATTTTTCAATCTATATTGTTAATTTTATTTATAGAATAAAATCATAGTTAAAAGTAGATGATGAAAAACTATTTTAATTTTTAAATAAATTCTAATAAGGTACATGTGATTATTGAGGAGTTATTTTCATATTTTTTATATAACTTTATTTGTTTTCATTTTTAAAAAAATAAAGAAATAACATAAGATCATAATAATAAGTAACCATTTATCTTTAGCTATGATAATTAAATTATGTATGAAACATATCATATAAAAAATAATACACAATATATAAAATTAAAAAAATAATTACATACTAACATAAAGACTTAAAGACTTATGGTGGATAAAACCACAAAAGTAAAAATTCCACCTAATGAGAAAATATGTAACAATATTTAAACCATTAAATACGCATAAGAACTTGGGCTAATAGTCCCTCCCTCTTTTAATGACCTCACATAAAATTTATCTCATGTAATCATAGTGAACATCAAAGTATTCACAGATAATCAAATTCTCTCTTAACACATACTAAATAATATATATTTTTTAAATATAACTTAAAAAGGTAAGTCTCACCCATTCAAAAGTTTATCAAGCATTTTCATAAGATATTTATTACTTAATAAATTAAATATAATTCTTTAAATATGTTTTGTAATATGTTTTATGCATTTTCATATATAAACTCTACACATTATAGTTAGATTCTTACATATTTTTTTAAGACCACTAACATTAAATGGGATTTCCTACTAAATATTATCCTTTAAAAAATAATCTCCTAGATAGGTTGTTTCACTAGAATATGACATAGTTGACTTTACTAGTATTTATGAAATATTGGTGATGACATAACACTTGTTAAACTCTAATAAAAAAATATTATGTCCCACTAAGTGTTTAAATAATGTAATTTATAAAATTATTTATATAAAGTTGATTTACTAAGTTTTCTTTGTTGATGCCAACCTTCACAATCATTTGAATACTTAGTGATATAGTAAAGGATAGGGGCTAAATGAATAGTATCATTATCCTTGCATCCAACACCAAAGATACACCCAAATGAGTTTCAACCTAATATTAACACATGCAACAACTCAAATTCATGATAACACAGATTAGCTCAACAATAAAGCTAGTTCAAGACCAATTACAATGCTAAAATGTTTACAACAAGACCAATAAATTCAAATGATCCCTTTATAAGGATTCAACACTTAGAAAGAAATACATATTTTCTTGTTCATGTACTAAATGTTTATACAAGGTTTTTTCCAAAGTATCACCCATAGATTACAACAACACTTGCATCTATAACAAACACTTAACATTAATAAGATATCACAACATTTTTTCAATTAAACACCATAAGTTGTCACAAAAATTTACACATCAAGACTTTATATCTCTAACCAATAATATTCACATGCAAGATTTTGGACTTTTTTGATAAGAGTCTCTTCTTGTAAACAAAACATTTACAATCTATAAAATAATCTCCATAAATGTAATACCACACTAATCCAACACCTATAAATCACACAATGAAAACCTTAGTCTCCACACTTGAGTTGTTAGAGTAATCATTCATTAACTAATAATTAATTAATCTTTAATTGATTATTAGGCTAATTTTATTTTATGCACTTAATCTAAACTTAGGAGCTTTTTTCTTTTATTAGTTTGAGCTATTATTAGATAATTTTGTCTCATCACATGTGGTGTTGACACTTGTCATAATCTAATCCCCTTCTCATTTAGGGTTTTCTCCTATAAGAACTCTCCATTGTATTATCTCTCTTGAGGTCTATTTTGTAAGCTCTTTCTTTTTGAGGAAATAATAAATCATTATTTGCAACTCTCATGTGTGGAAGATGTTCTTGTTTGTTGTTTGATCTTGCTTTGTGTATATTTTCCACAAATCTAACATAGTACCAGAGCATGGATTTATCAAACCTCTTCTTGAATTTTGAGGGTTTTCTTCAATTAGGGTTATAGATGCTTCAAATTTGGAATCTTTATATTTTTTATCAATTTTGGATTTGGATTTTTTTTTGGTGTATGTTGAAGCCAAACGAAGCTCACCATTGTATTCAAGAGGCCAAAACAAAAGAATTTTGACTATAAATTTGTCTTATTTCACTAATGAGATATTTTGAGGTAAATTATTTTTGTCAGGGCCTGTAAGGCCAATCCTACATGCACTTTTTTTTAAAAAAAAGCAAGCACTTTATAATAGCATTGCTACTCTATAAAGCAGCCAACACTATAAATAGTGCTCCACCTATGTTGTAGTTAGCTGCCTACAAACCACCATGGCCTACTAGCTACTACGCAGTAGCGATTATGGCACTAGAAATTGTAGATCTGTTGGCAACTCCGCCAACCCCTGCCACCTGCTCATCGCTTTACCAGTGGTGGGATGGTGAGGTGTTTTTTTAAGCCCCTATCAATACTCAAGGTCCTATGGGTGAACAATTCCCAACCCCCAAGGGGCCTTTTCTTTCCTTTGATGCCTTAATTGGGTAATTTTTTGGGGGGTGGCATAACTTTTCACTTGGGTATCAAAATTGGGCATACTAGAAATTGTTAAAAATTTGGTTCCAAGAACTATCCAATGGTGTAGGTATTTTTCTTTTTTTTGTTGGTGCATTCTAAAGCATGTGTCAACTCTATAAGTGTTATTTTCACTCTTGAGCTCATAACTTTTGACTAGATTCTCCACTTTTTCATGATTCTTATGATGTTGGAAAGTTCTTTCAAAGTTATTCACAGTTATCCATACATTTTTTCTAGAAATTTCTCCAGGTACATTTTATTCATTTTTTTATGTTTTTACATTCTGGTGAATCACTTGAATGTTTTAGCTCTTGGAAACTTTTTGTTTGTGTGGGATGAATTATTTTTGGATGTTCTATATGTATTTATAGTATGTTATCATATTTGAGGATTGTAGAAATATTTTCTAAGCACCTTCACTTTTGTAAATGCATTGAATTAAAGTGCCACTATTGTACTTTCTTTTTTGGGGAGTTCACACATCTTGTTGTGCCCTTTGTACTCGCACTATATTATAAAGTGTCATGGGGAGGGGGGGTTGTGTGTCTCTTTATTTTTCCATCACACCTTTTTCAAGTGAGTTTCCCTTCCATGACAACATCGAATCCTAGAGATTCTTACCTCATGCATGTGTGCCTTTTTTGCACACCCTTTTTTAGTTGTAGATACTCTTTTGTGCATGTTCAAATGTTCTCAATTCTCCTTCATGCACTTCTTTGTGACACATAGTTTTAGTGGAGTTTTTATGGCTCTCCCTTGTCAACATTATGGGGGGGGGGGTTCTATTGTTGGTGCTAATGCTTCTTTGGTTTCATTTTGGAGTGAGTTATGTATCTATTTTTTTCATATGTACTAGGTGGATGCAATGATTGGTGCATTTTAGTGAGATGTATCACTTACCATATGGACACTCTTGCATTCCTATTTTGTGGAGGTGACCTTCCATTTTCACTTGATCAATTTTCTTTAGACAATTGGTGCTATATTTTTGACTTGTACTTGCATGGTCGAGTAGTGTCAATAAGGTCACTCATGTAGATTCATGTTCCATTTGTATCTTCAAATATCAAATGTTTTCATTTATTTACCATCTGATGATTGTTTGAGTAGTATCATTCAGGGAACTCATACATATTTTTGTCTTCTTGATCCCGATCATTATCTGTTTCAAAGGAGGTCTTCATTTTAGCATTATAGCAGTCATCATTCGACAATTGTCTACAACTTCTTCATGCTTAAGTGATGTTCTTCATTTTCCTATTCTTTTTGGGACACTTTTTTTGGAGGCTTCTTAGTCCTTAATTTTCCTTTATTTCTTTTAGAGAGGATTTTTTCCCATGGGGTTTTCTCCTTTTCTCCAGTTGTGAGAGATTACATTGTTTGTACATGTTTACCTCATCAAGCCTTGTTTTCCAGGACCCATTCATGAATTATTTTCTTTTTATGCATTCAATTTTTTATGGTTTTTAGCTAATCCCTAAGTTTTCACTTAAGGGGGGTGTTAGAGTAATCATTCATTATCTAATAATTAATTAATTTTTAATTGATTATTAGGCTAATTTCACTTTATGTACTTAAGCTAAACTTAAGAGTGATTTTTTATTTTATTATAATTTTGATCCATTATTAGATTATTCTATCTCATCACATGAGATGTTGACACTAGTAATGATCCAATCCATTTCTTATTTAGGGTTTTCTCTTATAAGCACTCTTCTTCAATGTATTATCTCTCTTGAGTTCTATTATGTAAGTTCTTTATTTTTTAGGAAATAAGAAATTATTATTTGTAACTCTTGTGTATGGAAGGTGTTCTTATTTGTTGTTTGATCTTGCTTTGTATTTTTTTTCACAAATCTAGCATGAGCTTCTTGGAAACCTACAAATATAGATGAACTTCATGTTCCTTCTTGCTACCTTCCAAGCATCTCTTTGGGATCTATCACTCCATTTCCAAGCAACATTATTAAGGTTTCCTCCTCTAATTGGTGATCCAAAATCAAGAGTTTAGAAACAAAAAAATTGCAACCCTTGTTAAAAATATCCAAGTAGGGTGCCCTCCACATATGTGTTATATTCTCTTCCATAAATATTCTTACAGTTAAAAAATAGTAGTTAAAAAAGGGCATTCTATTTTTAAGAGTTGATTTTGATGAGTCAAAGATATATTTTGGATGCAAATACTCACCTACAATGATTCATAAATTATCTTATATGTAATATAAATTTTCATATGTAAACCCTATTGAAAGAGGTGTCATAACTTGTCATGAAAAAACTTATAATTGGAAATATAATTCTTCTAATATTCCCACAAAGTGGTACATCCCAAATTATATGAGAAATAATATTAAAAATGATCAATAATGGAATCCCTAAGATTTTTTTGTTAACATAAGAACCCAAATTCCTTAAATTGGCAAATAATTGATTGGTCAAAGTCCAAAATTCTCTTGCATCAAACATCTCATGTAATATATTATGATAATAGTACTCACAAATAAGGGATGATTAATAGAACCACTCTTTCTTTTTATAAATAAACCGCAACATGCTCCATCACTACATATAGGTGTCTTAGAAGAGATATATTCCTTCACCTCTTTTATCTTTTGGCTAATCCATATATCATTCTCCACCAATTTTTTTCCTCTATTCCTAATCGTAAATTATTTGTGGATTCTATCCATAATAATCTTACCATCTGTTGGTGATTTTTCTAGCAGAACCTTGCAATTCTCTAAAGAGTGGCCAACCCTTATGGTTAAGAATCTACAAGATTAGTGGCCAACACAACAAGTAAAGGATTTTGAGGCCTTTACTCCTACACTTTAGGCTTTGTGGGACCTAGGAGGGTGTTCCATATTGTGCTCATGTGAGTTGTGTCTAGTTAGTAACACATTTATACACAGATTGATTCATATTTATTGCAAATAAATGCACTTCATTGAAGATTTGGAAAACCTTTGAATGAATGAATATCTATTTGCTAAGAATCAGGGATATTCCAAACCCATACACTATAATTGAAAATATTTTTAAATGAATGTTGTTCTCATTTTAAATCCATGTCCAGGTATGCTAATAGCTCAATTTCATGCAAGATTATCTAACAAATAGACCAGTGTTTCATCAATTGGGACAACAGAGTTAAATATGCAAGGAACAGTAATATATATAAGCTATTTAATTCATGAGTTGGTGGACTATTTCTATAGTGATTTGCACTATGAAAACTCACAATGCCTAAAACAATGAATTCTTATCAAATCCTATGCAATTCCTTACAAATCTATAACCCTCTTCAAGCATTTAATCAACTCTTTGAGTTAAAGCTAAAATTGAATCATACATTCAATGGAACAATTAAGGACAAATGAGAATACCATTAATATTTTCATTTATAACTTGTAAGAAAGATTCATAGGAGAGCATTTGTTTCTGAACTAAGATTTGTTTCGATATCAGTAGCTTCTATAAAACCAATTTAATACTATTACATACAAGACTCATACCTGTTACCAGATTTTCACTTACAGGTTTAATCAGGATGAATTACCTACGTTTCAAAAAATGAATGGTACATTTTAAACCTTCTGTGTTACATTCAATTATACAAATGAAATAACTTTACAAGATTACAATAACGCAAAATCATTACATTTATGTAAATGTATGAAAACATAGAAGGATTGTACAATTTTTTTATGAAAGTGTGATCTTTATTGAATGTAATAAGATACATGTGTCTCACACAATGAAGTCGTGAGACCGACTTACTCATTTGATACAAATAGAAAAACAAAATATGTATAAATGAGTAAATGTTGGAAGAAATTAAACATGCTAAAAGGTAATTAGTCATTTCCTGAATGACTGATACTAATACTACAACTGGATCTGCTTCCTTTTGTTTTTCCTTGCTTCTGCTAGTTCCTTGATCCCTAAGTGACTCGTGTCTGGTTGCCTGCATTGAGTAAAGAGATGGATTAGAACAATAAGTTCTAAGCAATGAAGGGTTACATTTTGAGCATGCACATTTACCCATTCATACATATATCGTTTCCCGCGTGCATCAAATGTAAATCCCTGTCATAGTTTTCCATGAAGGCCAAAATAGAAGAACATTATATACACTTATGAAGAGTATTTTATTTCTAACTTGTTTGTTTCATGTGCAGCTATAGGTGCAATTATTTTCAATTCAAATGAGTGGGATAATTGTGGCTCCCACAAGGGTTGAGCCCAACTCATAATAAGTTGTACATAGAAATATCATGAACAAATGTAGATGTGATGTATCATTTCTCATTAATAGCTACAACAAGAATACAATGTATTTCAAATCATGAGTACAGTTGTTACAAGCTCATAGTGCTATAAGAGATTGCCAAAAGAATAATATGAGATGTTGAAGAGCACGTAGAAATTTTTTCTTGTTGAGCATTGTTATGATAAAGATCATATCATAAAGGTAAACAAGGAAAATGGTCCTTTGGATGTTCTGCTATGTGTGGGACAGTCATTTCTGAATCAAATCGAGGAGTTAGATGAGATGCTACTATACATACAGGGGCAGAAAGAAATTCATTTACCAACCTATTTTATGGGGCATTTTGATGAAGGGGCTGCTTCTGTACTATCTGTTGCTAAACTAGAATCTGCTAATCAAAGGTTTAAAATGGAAGGCATTCAAGTTTGCAAGAATCTTTATTGGCTCAAAGGGAGTGGCAAGTTTATTCTTCATGGTTTATTTGTAGCCTACTTAGCAGGAAGAAGTTCATCAAATCAATCAACTGTAGCAGTATACTATGAAGATGATATTGATGCACTGAGAGTTTTTGTTGAAGAATCTGGTATTGTTGATCTTTTTCTAATTAATGAATGGCCAAAAGGAATCCTCAGTGGTACTAACTTAGCAGATGCTCCTCGAGGAATTGAGCATCTATTAAGGGGAAATGTGGTGAAATCAGAGCTGGTTAGAGAGTTCAAACCTCAGTATTACATTATAGGGTGTGAAGGTATATTTTATGCTAGGGAGCCATATACAAATGATGCAGCTTCACATGTAACACATTTTATAGGAGTAGCGGCAGTTGGAAATGATAAGAAATAGAAATTTATCCATGCACTTTCTCTCACGATTGCGTCTGTGATGTTTGCATCTGAATTTTTTGTAATACCTACAAATGCAATAGCTTCTCCATATAATGTTTTATTCCAATCTGGTAAAAATGAAATACAATGAAGCAACCTAAAGCTTCTGATTCTCATTATTGGCCATAATATAAGCAAAAAAAACCATGATCCGCAAGAGGAACAAACCCTAGGTCGGGTAGTAATACAAAACTAAGTTATAATAGAAGCTTGAAGGCTGAGCTGCAACTATTGGAATAAGAAGATAAGCCCAAATGGTAAGGAGAGGGATGCATGCCATAATACAGAGACCCATTTCCAAGGTGTCAAATAATGAAAAGAATTTGAGCTTACACAGGTGTTCCAGAAGTAGAATGTATAAAGAAAAAAATGTAGAAGTTTTACCCATGGCCAGCTAAAGACCGAATGCAAATCTGTTGAAATCCACCATAAAAGCCTTAGAGAGAAAACCCTCGACTTAGAATGGCTATTGGAGCCATCTTACACAAAAAGCCATCAAATTACAAGTATAAAATACAAATACAGTGAATAAAGTTATGGTGAAGGAGGCCGCGACCATAGAAGAGTGATATTCTTTTTATTTGCAAAATAAGGGAAAACACCAAAGAGCTTAAAGTTTCTACAGGAAATACAGGAATTCCAAGTGCAAATGCAAAAATGAAATACAAAAGAAAACAAGATATCCTCATAATAGAGCTCGAATAGCATTTTTATTCAATGGAAATGAACTGAGCAACATTAGATGCTTACTTGGACATGAGGAAGTCATGCTTTGTCAAAAGAATTGAGGAAATGCAGGTGAATGCTTTTGTACAACTTGAATTTTCCATTGAGGACTTACAGCAAGATTTCTTATGAATACAGAGAAAACCTTGGCAGCGTTCTCATCTTCTTCAGAAAGCTTCAAAATGAAACAATACCTTTTGGTTTATTTTTGTTTTGCTTTAGGGTTTTTACCCTATTTCTTTTGGCCAATGAAACATGGAATTTTTTTCCATTAGTTTATACAATCAAATGCAATCACTAAATGACCCCATGGCCAAGGTAAGTGTCCCATACCTTAGGTAAATAATGAATTTTGTGTTTTCATAATTTTAGAAATGTCAATGCCACCTCATTACCTAAGTGACTTTTTAGCTTGTATTTGCATACTTATCCAATGTAAAACATATGACTTTTAAGGTGCAATTATAAACCTTAAATGGTCATATTGTTATTAATAAATGCAAGAAAGGATGACTTGGTCGATTGAGGAAACACAAATATTTATCTTCATTTATGCTTTTACAAGCATCTAGGGTTGTTTGGAGTAGTTTTCCAACATGTGCCAAAGTAATAGGAGCATTTATTTGCTTTGGAGACAAAATAAAGCTTTTGGAGGGAGTTTTGAAGTATCATTATGTTGGATATGGTCAAATTGACATTTTCAACCCTTTTGGAGCCTCTTTGAAGAAGAATCAGTTGCTATATTCTAGGCTAATTAAAGGCATCCGACCCAAGTTGTTAGAGGGAATTACTTAGTCTCTTAGACTACTCATTATTTCTAGTTCTTACTTTGCAGTTTTGAGAGTTAGAGATGTTTGTAATCCTTTCTCATATTGACAAACTTTGTAACTCAGTTTTCTTTTGGATATGGAATTCAGTGGAGACCTTTGAATATTAATGTTTTCTTGGGAATTTGGCTTCTCTTTCTTTGCTTCATTGTGTGCATCAATAATATTTCCATCAAAGTTATTTGTGAGGTATTATCATTTCCTTATAGCTTTATCTCTTATTCAGCACCTTTGTGCAAAATATTGTTAGTGCAAGTCATAGTTTGTGTCAAAATTTGTAAATGGCTTATGGTTGTGAATTCATTTTCCTTCTAGAAGTCTTAACATTACGACCTTATTTTGAAATATTTATGCAGTGACATACAAGAGTAATTTGTGCAATTTTCTTTAAAAAGGTTTTTCAGTCATTATAAGTAAAGTGTTGAAGTTCTGAATTTCATAGTCCTGTTTTCAATTAGGTGCATCACCATAGAAATAGATTATCTTCATTTTATGCATATCTTTCTTCTATTTTCCTCATTAGTCAATAGTTTAGGTGACACCATAGGAAGTCAGCCTTCTCCGGAGGTTAACCTCTGTATACAAGTAACCCACAGCTTAGAGGTTTTCCCATGTTACACTGAGGTGTTGAACTTTAGGTTCAATAGGGTGCACTTTCAGTAGTTAACAATACCCAAGACAATCTACTATTTTATTCATCCATATTCTCTATAAGATTCCTTTCCTAAACTTATCTTTTCACCTAAACCATGTTGAGACCTAAAAATTTCACCCTTTGTAATGAGCCTTGAAATCCCTTTTATAGAACAAGGGAGCAACAAGCATCAGGCTTAATTACATTTACATTTCATTTCATTTGAAGACCACTTGCACTAGAATTTGAGACGCTCCTTAGTTAGTTACATGTAATCATTGAGGAAAATGGAAGAGTAAAAGACCAAACTCCACATTCCTTGAATGAAGACATGTCATCTCCCCAAAAGGAAAAGTTTGTTCTAGCAACATCGAATCCTTTTTCTTGTTGACCAAAGAAGATTCTCCACTCGCAGCCTAAGCAAAAAAATTTATACCTCTCAGAAAAAGCATACTTGTCATCGAAGTTAGGAAGTCTAGCACTTCTCCAACACACCAGCCTAAAAAAATTCCACATCAATGCTAAAAACAAAAAAACACAAACATGTTGAATAGGATAATCCTGATAAGGTGGCTATGGTGTCATAATAAAAAATGGAGTAGAAACATCACTCTGAGTCATCAACATCAGAGTATGCTCTCCCTCGTCTTGTTCGTGGTGGAACTAGAGGAACTGTCACCACTTCCTCATTAGAGTCTTTAGAAGGTACCAAGGAAAGGGGATAATAATTACACTCCATATTAGTGTCACCTCCATTATCTGAAGGGCTATCAGAAACCTCAACAGGAGAATTATTTTTCCCTACATAGGCCTTATGGTACCTGCACTTCTTCTTTTCCTTCTTTTCATATTCAACTAGCTCTTTCCTCTTGAACTTGACCAGTTCTTCTGAAATGGTTTGGCTTCTCAGGTGATGATTGCTCCCTACACCATATTTCTTGAATTTTCTACATGCCCTTCTACCCTTTGGTTTTTTAGGAGCTCCCTTTGTCTCAATCTCATCCTTAGGAGCATTTTCCTTAGATTCCAATAAACTCAATCTCCTAGACCTTTGGACTGGCTTGTCAAACTCACCTACCTTACTCATCTTTCTCAATTTCCTAAACAAGAAGACTCATAAAACTCTCACCAATTTTGCTCTTAGACTAAGCTCAATTATCAATCACTGAATGCAAATTATGAATGAAAAATATGGCCATTGGTCCTCATTATAACAAGCCATGCAAGCGTTCCAACCATTAATACTCAAGAAAAGCTTATGTGTGAAAGCTAACAACAATCTGCTTAGATTTTTTTAAAATCTCAACCATTGATCATGTTTTAAAAACAAATCAATGGATAGTTATCACTGGTATAACCAATCATAATAAAGCTTTAATTATGTGCTATTAATGTATTTTCATAATTAGAAAAGTTCCAAGTAGATATACATCCACTCTATACACATATTTCAACCACATACTTGGCATCAATTAAAACTTGTTGTGCCATGGTTACCCACTCACCCATGGGAATTAATACACTTGTATTTCTTTGTAGCAGAATAGCGGGGATTGATCTTGATTTGATCTTAGAATATCAGTTCGTACCCTGCCTTGCTTTATTATCACCTTCCCACACGTACTAATAACTATCAGAACAAACAGCTAAAATCCCAAACATGTGCCTTAAAGAATAATCAAAAAAATGGCATCATTTTTATCACAGTGCCCTCTCGGCCAAATTTAGCAGCATTCCAATTCCACTAGAGTCCATCAGAGCCTTCAGAATGTCCATGTGGCACTTTCCCGTTGAAAACATGGGACACAAGTCAGGCCCTCATGGGATGGCGGGGAGCGGTTAGGATTGACCGATGTCACCCACCATCGACCGTCGATCTCCCTTCTTCATGAAGCAATCATCATCTTCAAAGCTTGGCAGGTCCCAAAAGTGACAAATGTCACCCTGCCCACTAGCCCAGGTGATCGTCTTTCTTTATTGCACAAGACAAACAGGCGTGCGGGGAACGGTCCTGATGGGAACATATGCCATGGTGTCCATCATTGATCCTTCTCGAAGATATGTTTGTTGGCCTTTTGGAAACACTAGTCCCATCATCAAACTCGACACATGGCCATCACCCGCTAGCCCGTGTGTTTAAAATAATATGAAATGAACTAACATGGGTGTGCAGGGAGTGGTCAAGATGTGGCCATGTTGCTTAATAACTATCATTGATATTCTTCAAATGGCATTGACTATATTTACCAAGGAGACCGGGCCCACCAATATACCAAATGTGTGGCTGAAGCCAAACAACCCATGTGAATAAAATAATAAGGAATAAAATAGCACAGGGGCATGAGAATGGTGGTGATCAACCCTTGACGATCAGACAACCAGCGTGAAAACCTAATTCTACACATGTCGCAAGAGTTAATTTTAAAAGGGGGCTACCACTAGGTTCACGAGAACTTGACCCTTAGGAATGGGGATTTAAGACTTAAGTCATTAAGTATAAAAATCAAGCCTAACAATAGAAAAATTAAGCGTTGGAAAGATACTTGGTGACTGACAAACCTACACTCAAGGGGTCGTTGAATACAATGATTTTGATGGCATAAGTGACAACTTGATCAACAGAATACATGGAACATCAAGTCAATGTAAAAATATAATGACCAAGGGTTTTATGGATTCATAGGTTAATTGTGAGGGATTTAAGCAACACAAAACCCTAACAAAATGATGAGGACACAACCCTAAGCCAAAATGTGGGTCCAAGCCAAATGATACAAAAATTTTAAAATGGAACCAAGAATTTTTTGAGGGGTTCCATCACCACCTCCTCCAAATTTTTACTCTTTAGGTGCAGGAAATTCCTATAATCCTAATTCAATCTACATGAATGCAAAAAATTCATCAATTAGTTCTACTTTCACTCTCAATTCATTTTCCTTTGTTGCTATTTGTAACTACACATGCACTAAAACTATCTTCAAGAAAATCTTGCTCATGTTCCTTCACCTCTTCATCTTATTCTTCTTTTTATAAGTATGTTACTTCCTTTGTTGCACCCTTATAGTTGTCTTCTCTAGGGACCTTCTCAAGGCACTCATCATATGTATTAATTTTCACCACATTCCCAACCTCCTTCATGTCCTCTAAAGGATAATTATTCCACCTCTTCTTATTCTACCCTTGATCTTTGACTTCCTCTTTGTTAGAATTGTGAAAAACATGAGCCAAAAGATCAAACAACGAACAAATACACCTTCCACACAAGAGAGTTGTGAATAATAATATGCAATATCCTCAACAAGAAAAAGCTACAACAATGAAATTATAGAATCTCAAATGTTAATCTCAAGAGGAGAAGAGGAATAATACAATGAGGGTTGAGTGCTTATAGGAGAAAAATACTAAATGAGAAAGGGATTAGATCATGACAAGTTTCAACATCTCATGCAATGAGATAGAATGACCTAATAATAGCTCAACTAATAAAAGAATAAAAACACTCCTAAGTTTAGCTTAAGTGCATTAAAATAAATTAGCCTAATAATTAAATAAATATTAAATAATTCTTAGCTAATGCATGATTACTCTAACACCCCCCTTAAGATAAACTTAGTGAGTAGCTAAAAACCCTAAAAGGAGAATGCATGATGGGTCTTGAAAAAAAAGGCCTGGTGAGGTACCCATATACAAACAATCTAATCTCTCACAACCAGAGAAAAGGAGAAAAACTCTATGGGAGAAAACTCCTCTCTAAAAGAGAGAAAGGCAAATGAAGGACTTAAGAAGCCTCCAAAATAGTGTGTGTAGACACTAAAAAATGTCCTAAGCTTGTGAGTGTCATTTTTCTTCATCCTCGTCCTTCGATAATTGAATAATTTTAGTTATTCAATTATGTTTGATCATATTCCTCTATTAATTAAATAATTTTTAATAATTATTTAATTAATTCACTTTCTAATCTTTATTCTATCCTGATCAATTAAATAAACTAATTGCATCACTAATTTCTCCCTCTTCTTCAATAGTTAAATAAATTATTATTTATTTAATTATTTTGTCACCTTTCATCTATAGTTAAATAATTACCATTAATTATTTATCTATTCATGGTCCTTTAATTCTTCTATAGTTAAATAATTATTAAAATTATTTAACTATCCCATGCCACCCCCCCTATTAAATAATTAATCTAAATTAATTATTTAAGGTCTAATTTTCATCTCTCCATTTAATTAAATTGATAAATTTAATTAAATGCTCCTTTTGTCATTTTCTCTAAATAAATAATTTGGATGAATTATCTATTTGCCACTTGTCATTCTCTCTTTATTTTTCAATAAATTATTAAAAATAAATTATTTATGCACCACTTGGTCAAAGATGCTCTATCATAATCCCTGTCATAACATTCATTTCTGTCATAGCCTGCATGTCTTGCATGTCTATCATAACTGTCAGGCGTCATAGTCGTCGGCGTCATAGCTTTTCCATGCATGGTATATTTTTGGTGCATCAATTATGGACCGTTGATCTTGGCATCTTTTCTGAGACTTAATCTCAACCATCCATTTTGTAACACTTTTGTCTTGCAGGATTTTACAAAACGTTTTCTGGGTTTTGAAGGTCTATGTCTTAGCTTTCCATAGATATCTACGGTTTAAAACTTTGTTTAGTTTTGGGAAAGTTATCACTATTTTAGTTTGTTGTTTTCATTTAAGTTTTTTTACTAATCTTTTGTTTGTAGCGTGTGGCTTTGGAGTGGGGCTCTCAAAAACTACTTCTTTTGGAGCAACAAAAAAATAAAGCTCTTAATTTTTAGTTTTCTTTAATTTATTTTTCTTAGTTTAGTTTAGTCTTTTTATTTTCTAGTTTAGTTATTTACTAAATTTTAGTTTGGTTTTTAATCTCTTGTTCTAACTTAGTTTTTTGCAACTTTCTCGTTGGTCCAAGACATTTATGAAACTACTAATTTGTGGTTTTGCAGCTCCGTTAGTCGAAGACTCATTTCTCAAACAATGTGTTTGTGATTTCTAGTTTACAAAACACTTCCATGGGTGCATTAAAATGAACATGTGCTTGATTCTGTTTGAATGTGCTTGAAGGTGGTAGGTGATTATGCTCTCACCTTGTGAAAACTAGGTGATCAGAAAACCAGACCCACTTTATTTTTTGTAACCTTTAAGACTTAGTAATCAAAGTATCCTCTCCCCTTGCGCTTTCGAGTGATCCTGGGTGTAAGAGAAATGGTTACTGACTCTAGAACTTAGGCCTGTTCTGGTGTGAAAAAGTACTCACCCCAAGACGACTCAGACCGATAGCACCCTGAACCCGAGGGACTTCCAACCGGTATATAAAAGTGGATTCTTGAGGAAATCCCAAGAATCACGCGTATGGTTCTGACAAGATGAATCCAAAAGGGGACTCTCGCCGCATGGATCATGCCCTACGAACAGAATGCCCTTACTAAACACCTATTGTTTTAGAAGCCAACCATTTTTCAGCCGTTGTTTGGTATAGTGTAGGGTATAGTATCATGCCCGAAGACACTCACTACTAATCCCCTTGAGTAGAGATAGCAATTCTTGGGAAGTGACTACCCAAGAATCCAAAGTTGGTGTGCCCGAATGACGTTAATGAGTCGTGGAGGGGAGTCAGTGCCACCAAACTTCTAAGCTATCCGCTCTCGAGAAGGAAAGGTGTTTAGCACCAATCTAGGGCATATCGGTGGGCTATATCAAGTATACAAACCTTTGGCATATTGGCCTATTAGGATTGTGCTTGTCTTACGTGTGTTTGCTTACACTAAAACATCGTGCTTATCAAATTTTCAAACAATATTCACCACATTCAAAAATCTGAACACAAACAATCGACCTCAAACAAACATCACACCTAGTAACTTGCAACACCTCAAAACATTTCCAAAACCATCAACCAAATATGTCTAACCGCTATCCTCCATATTCATCCACGACCTATGAACAAAACCAAAGGATTGAATATCTTGACCATCGTTTGAAAGAGCTTGAAAAACAACTAGAATCCCAACATTTGAATGAAGTGATGCAATCATCTCATAAGCCTTTATCCTCACCCAAAACTACATCATCCAAGTTTAATGTCCATGAATTTCTACAAAGGATAAATGAGAAACCCAAATCTATGTCCTCAAACACAAATGATATTGTGCAATCCTACCATGTCATGCATCTATCTTCATCCCCCATAAGTCAAAATAAACCTCATGAGTCTTTCACCCAAGTTAACGAATCTATTCAACCATCCTCTCCTATCATGCCATCTACATCCAATGATTCATGTCAATCTCTTAGTCTAAAGCATGCTAGCATAGACTCCCTTGCACATCAAGATCAAAGCATTCTTTCCACTCCATCCAATGATACCAAAATTCCACAACCCCTTCCAATCTTTGACCAAGATCCCATCTCTCAAGAACCTCACAATGATCCCCTTATCTCTTTTTGTTTCATTCAAGATGATTCCCTTTCATCTCAAGAGAAATGTATCCTCCCAAGTCCTCCTTCCACCTCATCTAATGAATCCATACCATCTCATGATTCCATCATATCCAATGATCAAGATATGCTTTCCACAAAATATCAGGATTCCCTTCCTCGTCAAGATCAAGATATACCTCCATTCAAGAATACCCTTTCATTCCATGATGATGTTCATCCTTCTCATGATCAAGACATGCCTTTCATACTAATTTGTGATGATTCCATACCTAATAAATAGCAAGCTACTCCATCTCCTACACCTCTTGATCCTTTTCCAAGCCAAGATCAAAGTACCCCCTTATCCCCACGTCAAGATCCTATCACACATCCTAATTCCCCTCATGACCACAATCCTCCACAAGAGTCTATCACCCCTATTCAAACTATACATGAACCTCTTACCTATCAAATGGGTTCTCTCATTTTTATCCAAGGTGGTTTACTTGAAGATCTTGTTATTCCTTCCATATCACAACCACCTCACGATGGACTTGCATCTTGTTTCATAAACAATATATATCCCATTGGTAAACGAATGTGTCAAAGTATGAACTACAAAGGAAAAGGATTAGGCATTCATGAACAAGGTATCCTAGAACCCCTTTTATATCCAAGAAAACACATACTATCATGGCCTTGGTTATACACCTCACGCTCAAGACATTCGTACCCATCGTAAGCCTAGATTCCATCAAAATAAACCTACTTATCCTAGTCCATCAAACCTTCCATTTATCCTTGGCCCTTATCATCCAAACCCTAGTTCATCAACCCTTCCATCCATCTTGGGGCCCTACATCCCTCCATCTCCTATTCATCAAGAACAACAAAGGCACACATCCTTGATGCCCTTTCAAAATTCTACCTACATTAATACATCCATAAGACCTCCATATCATTCAACTCCATCCACCCATCCCATTGCTCTTGGAAGCAATTTGGGTGCCAAATGTCAAAAGCTTCCATATCAAAATCCACATGTATCAAAGGATCAACATGTCTCCTTGAAGAGCCATGCAAAAATAAAAGAAAATTTGATCCCAATTCAAAATAAAAATCCAAAAGGCCACAAAGGCCCATCAACTCAAAAGCAAAAAGAAGAATCTTAAAGGCCACAAAGGCCCATGAATCAAAAATCAAAGTCAAAAGCTATGTGGATTCCTAAAAGTCTCGTAGAAGCAATAAAATCTAAATTGGCATCGAAATTTGCTAATCCAAAAGCTTCCTCCTATCATCCATCTAAAAACCTATCACCTTCCAAATTCATTTTTCCTCCATCACTCCACCACCCTTCAAGGTGTGTGCCAATGTTGATCTTTCCATCCTTTCCATCTTTTCCATCTATCCATCAACAATCCTTCCAACCTCCTATCCATTATCCAACATCCATCCCCCATTATCCTCCTTTAATCTGAACCTTTGCATAAGTCCTTAGCTTCTTCCATCATACCATTAATATACCAATGTTTATGAGCCTAATCCTCATTGCCATGGTTTATTAGAGCACATATTTGAGGGATATTAGCCATGAAACTTGATGCTTAATTCCTCCATCCATCTTCCTATCATGCATATATTACCTTCCATATTCATTTATCCCTATCCATATCTTGTCTTCCATATTCCTCTTGTACTCTACACTTGGGGGCAAGTTTCATCCATCCTATCATTCATATCCATTATCCTCTTTACATTCATCCTTTACCTTCCACCTTTGATCTTGACAAGGTTAAGGATCTTCTTGAACATCGTATATCTTATCCTATACACTTTATCCATATCTTTCATACCATATCCTTCACCGTATCCATATTCCACCATCCTATCTTAATGCATCCTTTCTTCCCTTCCTTGGTCTTGATGAGGAATAGGAGCAAAGTACTTAGGCATTGTGTCCATATCTTATCGATCTTGATCATCCTATTCATTATCCTTATCTTTGCATTCTTCCATTCCATATCTCCTAGCTTATCAAAATCCATGTCCCATTTCCTTCCTTTGTTCTTGATGAGATTAGGGGAAAAATTACAAACGCATGCTTTGGATTCCCTTTCATATCCTTATGTGTTACCATTCCATCTTAGTTCACATCCTTATCATTTATCCATGATTAAATTACCTCCAATGTTGGTCATCATGTCCCTTTGCAACCTTGAATCTTATCATGTGAATCATATTCAAGCCTAGCTATAAAACATTATCCAATCCTCATTTTTTTGTCAGTCAATCATAAACAATCATCAATCTTATCGTACTTAGAGGAATCAGTGATCCTAAGTACTTATCATCATCATGCCTTATGGAATCGATCATTCCTAGCATCCAATCAATGAACCATTATCATCTTTTGACAAAAGATATGTTGCTTGTGTGACATGTTTTTGCAGTAAATCTTTCATTTTGATCTATCATTTATCCATGGTTGCACTACCTCTAGTGTGGGGCATCTAGTTCCTTCAATCAGTCATATCACATTTCATTTCACTCCATCTTTAAAACTTTAAAAAATCCCAAAAAAATCATAAAATGTCCTGAAGAAATCCAAAAAAAAATCAAATATTCTAAAAATCCCAAAAAAAATCAAAAATTCCAAAAAACGGTGACACTTTCAAATCACCACACACCTTTGAACTTCAACAAAATCAAAGCGCGCAAGTGTTGACAACCAAGTAAACATTATAACAGATATATCAACCCATCTTACAAATCCAACCAAACACATAAACTGTAATGAAAATCATTTTTACATCGAAGTAGGACTCCTGTTTGTTTGTTGATCTTTTCTTATTTTATGGTTTTATCTTTGGTGACATGTCTTTTAGCTTCTTCAGGATGTCTTTGACTAGAGAGGCAAGGATGGGGCATGTTCATTTGTTTGTTGTTTGTGGATTGTTTCTTATTCACAAGATGACTCGTCTTAGGACATGGTTGTCTAAAACCATCGAGGACCTATGAGTCTAATGTGGATGGGAGCATTCCTTGTTTGATAGTGTCTTCCATGCAATAAGTATTCAGGTCATCTAAGGTTCTTCTACCTAGATGCTTATATTTCATTACTAAATAAAAACACAAATAGTATTCAGATTGTCTAGATGTTCATGTTATCTAGATGCTTATACTAATTTGCGACATAATAAGCCCGATGATGTTAAAAGCACTTAAAAGGTACAAGAGGCTTCATCACCTTCATTCTCTTCCATCTTGCATTTCATTTTCTTCATATTTCTTGTCGTAAAGAAACCAATCAATTGATTAACTCACTAATATATGTCTCTTGAATCAAATCTCAAATCAATCAACCTGCTTCTTGAAATTTCATGTCCCCTTAATCAATCAGTCAATCCATCATTACAGCACCTTGTCTTGCGTAAGCATAATTCTCGATCAACTTAATTAGCTCAATCAGCTTCATCAACTCATCAACTTGGCTATATTGATCATTTCCATCAATTGTTCAGTTACACCCATCAACTATGCATTTTCATCAAAATGTACTTCACTGCTTTATCACTTGCGCAGTATCAGGTATCTAATCACTTTCTAGACATCTATCGAGAGATTAATCTTCTTACAATCTGTTCGATCAATCTCTCGAGGGGGAATATTATTCTTATCATAATCCTTACCAATATATCCTTGGGGCATGTATCAGTTGATCAATCTTTTTCTTTGAAACAAAGCGACAAGTTGCATTGTCTCAAAGAGGGGCAAAATGTAGACACTAAAAAATGTCCTAAACTTGCGAGTGTCATTTTTCTTCATCCCCCTCCTTCGATAATTGAATAATTTTAGTTATTCAATTATGTTTGATCATATTCCTCTATTAATTAAATAATTTTCAATAATTATTTAATTAATTCACTTTCTAATCTTTATTCTATCCTGATCAATTAAATAAACTAATTGTGTCACTAATTTCTCCCTCTTCTTCAATAGTTAAATAAATTATTATTTATTTAATTATTTTGTCACCTTTCATCTATAGTTAAATAATTACTATTAATTATTTATCTATTCATGGTCTTTTAATTCTTCTATAGTTAAATAATTATTAAAATTATTTAACTATCCCATGCCACCTCCCCTATTAAATAATTAATCTAAATTAATTATTTAAGGTCTAATTTTCATCTCTCCATTTAATTAAATTGATAAATTTAATTAAATTCTCCTTTTGTCATTTTCTCTAAATAAATAATTTGGATAAATTATCTATTTGCCACTTGTCATTCTCTCTCCATTTTTAAATAAATAATTTAAAATAAATTATTTATGCACCACCTGGTCAAAGATGCTTTGTCATAATCCCTGTCATAACATTCATTTGTGTCATAGCCTGCATGTCTTGCATGTCTATCATAACTGCCAGGCATCATAGCCGTCGGCGTCATAGCTTTTCCATGCATGGCATATTTTTGGTGCATCAATTCTAGACCATTGATCTTGGCATATTTTCTAAGACTTAATCTCGACCATCCATTTCGTAACATCCCTCTCATGCATTCACATCCATTGATCTTGGAATCTTTCTAGAAGATTAATCTTAGCCATCCATTCGAAGGGTTGTCTATAAAAGCAACCTTCCTTCTCCATTTTCAGCTTAACAGCTAATTGTCTCCAACTTTCTTGCTACCATTTGCAGGTTTTGCACAAGTGTTTCAACAAATCTGAGGGCAAAGTTGCATAACAAGAAGAAGGAGAGCAAGAGAAGTGATTCAAGTTCAATGGGGAGTGTTTTATTTCATTGTTTTCATTTTGCTCATTTCATATGATTGTATTCTCTTGTTTGGATGAGGTTAATAGTTTAGAAGTGTTGGCTGTCACTTTGTCTATTCTATTTGATTTCTAACCCCATCTTACAGTGTGAAGGATTGAGAGGCCTCCAAAAGAATTTGAAGGACTAAAAAGACTATAAAAAAATTTCCCAAAAAGAGGAACATGAAGAACATTATGGAAGCACAAAGAAGTTGTAGACAACTGTTAAATGATGACTATTATAGTGCTAAAATAAAGAACCTCATCTGAAACAAATGATGATCAAGATCAAGAAGACAATAATTTGTATGAGTTCCCTCAATGATACTACTTAAATTAGATGGAAAACAAAGGAAAATATCTAGAAATCAAAGATACAAATGGCACATAAATCTGTATGAGTGCCCCAATGACACTACCCAAGCAATGCATGAAAACTAAAAGTCAAAAATATAGGTACCAATAGTTTGAAGAAACTAATCCACTAAAGATAGAAGGTCACCTCCAAAAGTTAGGAATACAAGAGTTTAATATGGTAAATGCTCCATCTCACCAAAATGCATGGGTAAGAAACCACTACATCAACTTGGTACATAGGAACAAATATTGTATATGTAGCTCACTCCAATATGAAACCAAGGAAGCATTACCACCAACAATAGAAACCGTCCCATAATGCTGAAAAGGGAGATCCAAGACAAGTACACTAAAACTGTGTGCCATGAAGAACTGAATGAATAAGAATCAATAACATTTGAACATGCACAAAAGAGTACTTGTAAATAAAAGGGTGTGAAAACCAAGGCACACATGCATGAGGTAAAAATCACATGGATTCAATTTTGTTGTTGAAGGGACATTCACTTGAAAAAGGTGTGATGGAAAAACAAAAGGCCTAACAACCCCCCCATGAAACTTTATATCATAGTACAAGTATAAAAGCACAACAAGATGTGTAAAATATCCAAAAAGTATTCACCAGAATGGTACTTTATCTTAGTGCATCTACAAAAGAGAATGTTCTTACAAAACATGTCTAAAATTCCCAAATAGGACAAAATACTAGAAATACATATAGAACAACTTAAAATAAGTCATCCCATGCAAATGAAAATTTTCCAAGAGATAAAACATCTAAGTAATTCACCAGAGTGTGAAAACACCAAAAACTAAATAAAATGTACATGGAGAGAAATCTAGAAAAAATACATGGATGGTAGTAAAGAGCTCTGAGAGGCCATCCCAACACTGCTAGAATCATGAGAAATGGAGAAAATGATCAAAAGTTATGAGCTTGGGATTGAAAATAAAACCTTTGACTTTGACAGGATGTAGAATGCATGAGTAGAAAAATTTGAGAAAAAATATAGCATTATTGGATAGTGCTTTGAACTAGCTTTTTGACAATTCTTGTTTGCAAAATTTTGATACTCGAGCGAAAAGTTATGCCCATTTTCCTGATTTTCTTTTATTTTGCAAAAAGGAAAAAAAATAGTCCCCAGGGGTTGGGCACTAGTCATCCATGTGACCTTGGGTGGAATTTATTTTAATAAAATAAAATTAAAAAATAAGCATTACCCCCTCAATCGCCAACAAATGAGTGGTGAGGAGGGTGGCTATGCCAGCAACATTGCAACCACTAGCGGCTTAGCTGCTACCACAATAGTTTGTAGGTCATTTCCTAGTGGGGACTATAGGTGGAACTGTCATTGGGCATCGCTCCGTGGGTGGTGCTGTAGTGATGGCTTCTTTTTGCATTTTTTATTTGCATGTCAAAAAAAGTCGTACATGGGTCATACGACATCTAGGGAAAACAAAATTAATTCAAAAGCTCTCGATGATAAAATAGGGAAAATTTATAGTCAAAATTTATCAAATCAGCCTCTTGAATGTAGCAATGAGGTCCTTTTTATCTCAAGACTCTCTAAAATTGCAACTACCCTCCAAATCTGGAAAAGAAGACAACTACTTCAAATCCTTGCAGATCTGACCTATGAAGTCCAAATTAGGCCAAACAAAAGGAAAAGCTAACTTTTTTGATAACTTGGAATCCAATGGAGGAATTTTTTTGTCTTGGATGCACCAAAAATTCACCCACCTCCAAAATTTGCAAAAACAAAGTAATGGAGTTTTTAGATCTAAAATCCTATAGCCCTTGTTGAAGAAAAATAGAAATCCAAAAGGGGTTCGCTGAACCTACGCTTTGATACCATGTTAGAATTGTGAAAAACATAAGCCACATGATCAAACAATGAATAAAAACACCTTCCACACAAGGGAGTTGCAAACAAGAATACGCAATATCCTCAACAAGAAAAAGCTACAACAATGAAACTCTAGAATCTCAAATGAGAAACTCAAGAGGAGAAGAGGGATAATACAATGAGGGTTGAGTGCTTATAAGAGAAAAACTCTAAATTAGAAAGGGATTAAATCATGACAAGTGTCAACATCTCATGTAATGAGACAAAATGAGCTAGTAATAGCTCAACTAATAAAAGAATAAAAGCACTCCTAAGTTTAGCTTAAGTGCATTAGAATAAATTAGCCTAACATTTAATTAAAGATTAATTAATTATTAGTTAATGCATCATTACTCTAACTCTTGATCCAAAAACAACATCCATTCTAGCTTATAGTTTCCTCAACACACTCAAGGTATCATCATATTTTCTATCCAATTTACAAATGATTATGTCTATAAAGATAAATCAATAGTCTTCACAATATATATCATTACTCTTATGAAAGGCATCATGACTCACTCCAATATACATATCAAAATTATACTTACTTTACACACTTTTTCAAGACACACATGCTCTCATACTCTTCAAGGGGAAATATTTTGATACAATGGTTAATTAAACATGATTTTACACATATTTAATGTGATTTCCTTCAAAATGTGAAAAACAACTTCATGAAAAGCCTTTGTACGTGTACTACCATTCAACAGTGGTATTAAAGATCAAGTTTGTAAGTGCTTTTATAGCTTTAAATTTTAAGTGGGAACCATTTTGTTTCTGCTACATTTGGTCTTCATTTTGTTCGACAACGTTTATTCATGTGCCAAGCTTTTGTTTTGAAAGATATGGTTTGTGGGTTTGGACCTTTTTTGGTTGACAGTTTAGGTGGTAGGCTTCTATGTTCATTTTATTGTTGGCAAGCTTCTGTGTTTATTTTGTTGCTGGCAGTTTAGGTTGAAGAGTTGGTGGATTGTGTTCATTTGTTCAAATTAATTGAGCTGGTGGGGTTTTCTTGTAATTTTCTTGCAGCTTGTGTTCTTGTTGTTCTCTTTTGTTTTTGTTTTGTGAAGTGAAAAATTAGTTATCAAACATGGTGATCTCTGGTTTTATGTGGGTACTTCTTGTTTGGTGTATTTGTGACATTGCATATGCAGATACATTTGGTAAGCATTCTACTTGTCAAAATTTGTTCCTATCCTTTGTTATGATATGAGGGGACTTGCTATCAGCTTTTTCTATTGTTGGTTCGGGGAAAATGTCTCTGTGTTCAATGTATTGGTGGCAACTCAGGGCGAAGAGTTGGTGGTTCAGTTTCAATTGTTTCAGTGGTCAAATATGTTCTCAAGAATGGTGGTCTCTAGTTTTTGTATGGGCTGATATATGTTGTTACTCCTTGATTGATTTTGTTGTGATATGTTGGATTCATGTTTTGAGCTAGGAGGTAACATTGTGTTGGTGTGGTTTCAGTTTAAGGGTTAAAATATGCCTAATGAATATAAGGCCAAGAATTTTAGAGTTCCAGTGTGTGTGAAAGCTTATGAGTTTCCTTTTTCAGAGGAGTTGTCAGTAAAAGATATGGCACAGGTTTTCCAAAAATCAAGCCCCGCTATTGTTGATTGTATAAAAACAATAATTGGGGATGAATTCATTCGGCCTGAATCTCCGAGGATAATGTGTCCATTGAATCTGTTGTCCATATATCTGTCAAACACAATGGATATGGTGCAATCTTTTGGAGCTTTAAGAGTTGTGGTTTCAATATCTGTGTTACCTGGTGTATTGGATGATGATGAGTTATTAAAGTTAGTGCAGCAATACAATTTTGATTCAGGTGAAGCTGATGTTGCAGGAATTTTTCCAAGGAAGTACCTAAAAGAGAACAAAGGCTTTGCAGAAGTATACTCTGCAATGAAAAGGGGATTAAGAAATGATGATCCAGGAATTTTATATAAAATGTTTCCAATGTTTGTTGAAGCTTTGGGTGAAAATATGATTGAAATGTTTAAAGTAAAGTACTTTGCAATGTCATGCATGTTGCATAGAAGGGTTCAAGGGGCTATAAGTGGTTGTAATATGTTTTGGATCCTTTTTGTTTATTTCAGGCTAGTATTCAGCTGAATTTGTATCTTGTATCTCAATGATATGGACCTGCCAGTACTATAATTCTGGTTTTTGTAAGTATGTTTATATTTTTAATCCAAAATACTTAGGTTCAGGCCTTTTATCAAAAAAAAAAAACACAACTTCAAACAACACCCTCTATATGAAGATTCTTTTTTTTGGTATGTGGCGACTGATCATGCAAATATTGTACACTTGTAATGTATCAATGGGGTTCAAGGCATCACCCCGAAAAAAAAAAATCGTTAACACATCAAGGTTTTTTCCCGCTGACACGTCAAGGTTTTTTTTTCCCGTTGACACATCAAGGTTTTCCTGTTAACATGTCAAATGAAAAAAAACCTTGTACAACCCTAATTCTAGAAGGTTCCAAAAGGCTTGTTATAAGCGACTAGGATGTATGTTGTGAAATGGTTTTCGCAAGATTGTAATATGTTTTGTATTGGATAATAAAATCATTGGATGATTGAGTTTTTGTGGATGTATCCCACGTTGGATGAACCATCCTAAATTTTTTGTGTTGATCTCTTTTCTGTTATTCTTCATTGTTATTTCTAGGTTATCTAATCTACATACAATTGTTAATGTTTATTGCTCCAATCTTCATGAACCATAACACTTTTTTCTCTTTTTTTTAATGATATAAACAAATTTCAACAAGTTAAATACACCTTCCATCAACACCTTCTACCAAAATATTTTTTTCACTTTCTTTTTCTATGAGAAAAACAATACCCAATCCACTCTAATATATTGCCTCTAAAAACTCATAAACTCACCCTTGAAGGTACTAAAATGTTCCTTCCTCTTCTTCCATAGACCCACGTATCATACACTCATAGGATTTGGACTAGTCTTCACATATTCTTGCATGATTCAATCAAATCACTCACACACACTCAACACTCTATCCTATCAAAACTCTCTTTTTTACAATACTCCTATCAAGACCCTCTCTTTTTCACAATAATTTCATAGACACAACATCCCCATTAATACTATACCTACTTTGATACCATTTGATGCAGTCAAGGATAGTGTTCCAAATGGATGAAAACATTTTTCTTATATTCAACACCAAAGATATACCCACAAGAGTTAAAACCATCCAATATTAACATAGGAAACAACTCATATTCATGATAATAAAAAGATGATCTCAATAGTAGAACTATTTTGACCCATTAGACTAGTGATATTTTCACAACAATATAAATATATTCAAATAATCTCTTTACAAGTATTCAACACCTAGATATGTACATAAAAGTTTTCCCATACATGCTTTAAATATTTCTATAAAAAGTTATCTGGAGTTTCTCTTAGAGATTAAAACAAAAATTACATCTATGAACACTAAAACTTAACAAGATATTATAAAATTATTTTAGATCAAACATCAAAATTTATTATAAACATTTCAACTTAAATACTTTAGATTTCTACCCAACAACATTTATGCAATCTTCTAGGAAATTTTAGATAGAGTTTATCCTTGTAAATACAACATTTATAACCTACAAAATTACTTATGCGCATGCTACACCACAATAACCCAACACCTATAACATATCCCACACACTAACAAACTTTAGTCTCCATACTTTAGCTTCCTAAAAACCAAGAAGTTATATAGAGTAACTCCAGTGCTACTTACTACATATCAATCCTCTATTTGGAAGCTACCTCTCATTCATTTACAAACAATATTAATAAGTTTCCCTCCTCTCGTTGGACTGTCAAAATCAAGAATGCAAGTATGGGTAAATTGTAACCCCTCCACTAAAGGGAATCTAATTCACCAACTAAAAATAACTTAGAGTTGGGGTACCCTCACACATGTGATATATACTCTTCCATAACTCCTCTTACAACCAACTAATAATAGATCAAGTGGGGTGTTTTGTTTCTAAGAGCCAATTTTGACACTTGTCAAAGATTCCTTTTGAATGTAACACTTCATATATGAATCATAACATATACTTCTTCATGTCATACAAGTTGTCATATGTAACCCCTATTGAAGAAAACATAACAAATTATCATTAACCAACTTACATGTGGAAATAAAGGACCTCCATGATTTCCATAAGTGACACATCCCAAATTATATGAGAGATAATATATAAATTAATCAATATTTAAATCCACCAAATGTCCAAAGAAATTCTCCCAAAATGGAGGATACCCCCACTGATGGGGTAATTTTGAAGGTGGAAAAGGACTCAGATCATGACACCCAATAGGCTTGGGTTGGGGGTTTTGTGTTGGAGGCTACACAACAGTTGAATGATGCATCCAAAGCATTGGATTCACAAGCAACACCAACTAATTGTCGGTCATCCTCCAATGTGGGTGAGGATTCCATTACTCCCCTTGCCACACCTAGACTTCCCCAACAATTTGGTGAAGATAACATTGAGGCTTGGGAGGTGGTGAAAATGAAAATGAAAAATTCTAGGAAAAAATATCACACTCTAAATGCAATGTAAACTCTCCCATAGAAATTGGTGAGTAAGGCTTGTTGATAGGACTCTTTTCCTTTGTAATTTTCATATTTTTTCAATTAATTTATGGGTTCAACCACCCACAACTGCTTTCGTATTGATAAAAAAAAATTGAAATCCCTTATATTTCTACATCATATGATCCCAAGGTACTATCCATGAATTTAAAATACAAAGAAATTTAGTTTTGGTTGATGTTGATTGCTCAAACCTCGAGATTCTCCAACATCACTTTGTAATCAAGGGTCCTCCACCATTTAATTAGATAGGAAAGAAAGGGATGACATAGAAACAAATCGATATAATTTGAATAACTAAACACCAAACTCAAAATGAGATGAAATTGAGTTAATGAAATGATTATTTCAACACTTATTTTGTAAAATTTTTTTGTAATTTGAAAACCTTATTTACTTGTGTAGAAATTGAATTGATGGGTTTTTAGATTTAATGAAATCACCAAGCTTTGTTGGGTTTCCCTACATTGAAGTTTCATGAACCTAGTTATGATTACAAACATGAGCATACACATACCTTATGCTATTACATAATGAGAAGTTGATGCAAGAGCATTGACTTGATTTTTTTTCTTATTTTTCTTTGTTTGGTTTGGGTTTTCGTTTGATTTTGGCTTGTGAAATTGTTGGATGTCGAATTAGTTTGGACAGTTGTGCATTTCAGTGGAGAAGACAAGAAGAAAACGTTTAGGAATGGTAAAGAAAGGAAGGCATCAAAAATAATTTTGTGTGGAAGCTTTCATGGGGTGAAAAGAAAGGTTGACGATTTTTTGTTGGAAAGAAACTGTTTTATTATTGTACGAACTGATTCTAAGGTTGGAGAGAGGGATGGGTTTTAGGAGAGACTCGATCTACATCATGGAAGAATATTAGGAGCCAGTAGCGATGGAAGGAGGTGTAGTGGGGTGTCGAGATAGAGAGCTTAGATGAAAGATTTAAGACTGGAGAGATCGATCTAAAGAAAGAGGAAGTCAATTCTTGGAGAATTGAACTAAATCTTTAATCTTTGTTTCTTTATACTAGAAGTTGTAATTTTGGAATTCGAAGTCAATAATCATATGTTGTTTTGTTCTCAGCTGTTGAGAATCTTGGTTTTCTATCGCATTTATCTGAATATGCTTTATCAAGTTTTTGTTGCTTATATATTTGTATGTGTTAGTTATCAAAGAATAGTCTTTCTTGGTTAAGTTCCTGACGTTGTTTTGATAGTAACCTATCATCATCATTTTGACATCCGAGTGTGTATGTGGGAAATTCAATCACCAGTTTGGTATCAAAGTGAGAAATATTTGGGGGAGTCTAAAAGGTTTGGAAAGAATATTTATGGGATTTTTGTCAAGTATGTGTGTGTGGAAGTTTTGATAGGTTAAAAGGAAGAACCTAGGTACCAAGAGACTGGGTAGAGGAAAAGGAGAAGCCCTAGGTGAGGTATCATGAAGTGGAAAAGAGAAAATAAAAGATGCAGTAGCATATCATAAAAGGAAACCTTGGGAATACATGCAACATGAAAATGAATGTGTAGAAGCATAATGCAGAATGGAATAATGAAATGGAAGAGTTGAGAAGAGATTTAGAGAAGTATAAGCTTGTGGTGAAGCAATGGCTTGAGGAAAGAAGCTGAGAATATAATTGGGGTTGGCCATTGAAAAAGAAGTTGAAGTGGCCTGTGAAGATGATTATTAAGAGAAGAAGAGGGAAGAATATGGTTGCCTTAAAAAGGGATAATGGAAAAGGTTTGCATAATAGAGAGTTGGTAAGTGAGCAACAATACCCAGAAAAGGTGAAGAAAAAATAAGGTTCAATGAGTGTAGAAGATTTATGGGAACAATTTTCAGTGATAGAATAGGAGTGGATGGAGAATTTTACCAGTGAAGGTATGAAGACAAATGGGATAGTGCAAGATGCAAAGATGAAGTTAGTAGCTGATGATAACAAAGTTGTTGCAGTGAAAAAATAAGAGGTAAATTTATTTGCAAATTATGCAGATGATGTTTTATTTCCATTTGAGATGATAAAAGTTCCAAAATGTGCAAAAGAGTATAAGATAGTAAGTGTAGATTTATATAAGTATGTGGATGATTTTGATGAAGTTGGAAGATAGATGTCAACAGTGAAAGAGTTTTGAGGACCACATGTGGAGATCAATAATATTTGTATAATTGCTCATATCAGTTTGCATGTGAATGTGTGGGCAAAGAAACTTTGGCGTAGGAAGCTGAAAAGTAAAGTGAAGAATAGTGCACAATAATGTTGGAGAAACATGGTTGTTGTTCTAGAGTGATGTTGGAAGACACAAAAGAAGAGAACGAAAATGATGTTTGACTGGAGATCTCATGTGCAGCAACACATGCTTCTTTTTATCTCTTGGGGAGTTTGATGCAGGAGCATCAGCCTAGTTTTTGTTTTTCTTATTTTCCTTTGTTTGATTTGGGTTTTCATTCAATTTTGGCTTGTGAAATTGTTGGATGTCGAATTAGTTTGGAAAGTTGTGCATTTCCATGGAGAAGACAAGAAAAAAATGGTTAGGAATGATAAAGAAAGGAAGGCATCAAAAATAGTTTTGTGTGCAAGCTTTCAGAGGGTGGAAAGAAAGGTCGATGGTTTTTTATTGGAAAGAAATTGTTTCGTTATTGTACGAACTTGATTTTGAGGTTGGCAAGAGGGACAAGTTTTAGGAGAGACCCGATTTGCATCATGGAAGAATAGTAGGAGCCAGTAGCGATGGAAGGAGGTGTAGTGTGGTGTCATGACAAAGAGCTCAGATGGAATATTTAAGAATGGAGAGATCGAGCTAAACAAAGAGGAAGTCAATTCCTAGAGAATCGAACTAAATCTTTAATCTTTGTTTCTTTATACTAGAAGTTGTAAGTTTTGAATCCAAAGTCAATAAGCATGTGTTGTTTTGTTCTTTTCTGTTGAGAATCTTGGTTTTCTATCGCATTTATTTGAATGTGCTTTATCAAGTTCATATCACTTATATATTCATATGTGTTAGTTATCAAAGAACAATCTTTCTTGGTTAAGTTCTTGGCATTGTTTTTATAGTAAGTTGTCATCATCATTTTGGCATCCGGGTGTGTACGTGGGAAATTCAATCATCAAAAGTACACTAGTAGAAAATTAGATTAATATTTTATTACATAATTCTCATAGATTTTTATCCTACATTGTGTTTTTATGAGTCTCTATCTTTTAGTTTTTTGTGTATCTTATATGAGATGGCTAATAATTTTGTTTTTAAACCATATTTTTCTTCTTAAACCTTACAACATTATATGGCTATTCAAGGGTGCACAACATTGGGATTGTAATAAGATAATCATTAGTATTATCATATTTTGGAAGGTTTTGTAATACATCTAAAAAAAATTAACCTAGGTATACATGACAGGAGAGTCATTTCATCATGGGTGCTCCAAAATTTTAATAATTTAACAATATTTGTCTAACCTCTTTTTTTATACATTTAAGATTTATTAGGTAGGATTTTAAGGCAATGATAGGAAGTCTATTTTATTTTAGATTTGTCAACTTTTGTTTGTATAGTATATTTTATTTTAATGATCAATTGATGCAGGAGCATCCAGCGGTGCAAGTCAATCTTGCATCACCCAAAAAAAATGTTTTCTTTATTTTCTTTAGTTGTTTTGAGTCCCATGATGGCACTTAAGGGGTATAAGACTGTCAGGCATCAGAAATAGCAGAAAACAGGAACTTACTATTTTTAGTAAGTTGGCCAAAATGGGCTCGTATGGACGTGAAATTTTACCCCAAGGAGCAGAGCTAAAAAACATTTCTGGTCGTGAAAGAATCACCTCAATACCCTACACGGTTTGGGAGAAATTAAAGTTTCAGTCTCGGGAAATTTCTCCAATGCAGCTTCAAATTCAAATATAAATCTTTAGAGGCCTTGAAACAGCTCAAAAAGTGGCCGAACTGACCTATGGTGGATTTGTGTGTTGTAGAGCTCGTCGAGAGCTTTCCAACAATATGCAATAATAGAAAATTGAACACCCAGATCAAAAGTTATGGCCCTGGGAAGTTGGTCCTCTAAAAAGTGAATTTCATAAAAAAATCTTTCAAGTCAGAAATCATTCGGCGGGACTTTTGGCACCAAAACAAAAAGGGGAAGTTTGAACTTTCTAGAACATTCTAGGGTAGTTATTGGAGAAAATAAAAAGGGTTAAGTGGGGGTTGTAGAAGGTGGCCCTAATAGTGCATATTGTGGCTCTGAATAGTAGGTTTTCTTTTCAGAGTTGATTTTGTTGTAATGAATCAAGCCCATGAGGTTGTAGCATGTAAGCTTTGAATCTATAATTTCATTTTTTGAAAATAATTGAAAGTGAGTCATTTTTCTATCTCGCATCTTTTGTGTTGGTATCTATTGTGATTTCTATGGGTTATGGGAATTGTGGCCCTCATCAAGTGGTATCAGAGCAGGAGTTCCTGAGCCTATAGCAGAGCGTCGAACGTGAGGCAGTTGTAGTAGGACTTATGAGTGTGGGTTGAATTCAAGATGCCTCCAAAACTTTCCCAGCATGGAAAAGGTAGAGGCCAAGGTGGAGGAGGTCCACCTAGAGATGAAATTAGAGCCCTTAGAAGGAAATTAGAAACCTTGCAACAAGAGGTTCGAAGAAGAGATGTGCATCAAGACAGAGATGATAGTGAAGATGAAATGAAAGAGGAAATGGAAGAGGAGTAGGATCCAATGGATCATGGAGAAAGAAGATTGTTGCGAGCAATCTCAAGCATTAGGAAGAGACCTAAAATGGAGGTTTCAACTTTTAGTGGAAATTTGAATCCTGAAAAATTGATTGATTGGATCAATGACATGGAGGAATTTTTCGAGTTTGAGGAAATTGAAGATCCTCACAGAGTGAGGTTTGCAAAGACAAAATTGAAAGGTCGTGCCAATATATGGTGGAAAGAGGTCCAATTAGAAAGAGGAAGACAAGGGAAAGATAAAATTTCTAGATGGGACATAATGGTGTTAAAATTGAAGAAACAATTTATTCCAATTGATTATGAATTGGAGTTGCTCAAGAAGATGCAAAGCTTGAGGCAAGGAACAAGGAAAGTGAAAGAATACACAGAGGAATTTCACAAGGTCCTAATTCAGACAGGACATTTTGAAGCGAATAAGGAGAAAGTTTCTCGTTATATTAACGGGTTGAAGCCAAGCATACAAGAAGGATTGGCACTGGTAAGAATGACCACCATTGAGGATGCTTATCAGTTTTCTCTAAAGGTTGAAGAACGACTGAACAAAAGGTTTGAGAACAAACAACGAGGTGGAGGTTGTGGAGGAAAGATCGGTGGACAGTCATATGGATGTCGAAATGAAGATCAAAAGAAGGGTGAAGGCTCTAGTAGCAGCCAGAACCATAAGGGAGATAACACATACCGTCCTTGTGATCAGAATAATGGAGACCAAAGAGGAAGAGGAAGATCTGGACGAGGACCAAGAAGAGGAGGCTTTCATGGAACTTGTTTCTAGTGTGGAGGAGAAGGACATGGAGCTTATGAGTGTCCTCAACATCAAGGAAGGACAAATAGAAGACATGAGGGTAATGTACGAGTTGCACATGTTGATGAAGATGTTGAGTCTTCACATTCTGAGGATGTAGAAAGAGGAGAGGTTCTTGTTACTAGAAGAGCCTTGCTAAATGAGGACAATGAACCAACTCAAAGGAAGAATTTGTTTTGCACCAGATGTAAGTGTGAAGGTAAATTTTGCAATGTTATTATTGATGGAGGTAGTACTGATAACCTTGTTTCAAAAGAAATGGTTAGTAAATTGTGGTTGGAGAGAAGAAGGCATCCGATCCCATATCAGATTGCTTGGTTGTAAAAGGACCATAAAGCCTTGGTAAATGAACAATATCTGGTAAATTTAAAGATTGGGAATTACCATGATAAGGTATTATGTGATATTATGCCTATGGATGTTTGTCATATGTTGTTAGGAAAACCGTGGTAGTTTGATCGAGGAGCAATACATGATGGACATGCCAACACCTATTCTTTGACAAAGGATGGAGTTCATCATAAGTTGAAGCCCTTGAAAGAGGTAGAGGAAAAGGTATGCATTAATGCAAGAATTTTTTTGGTTGATGGAAGAAAGTTCCTAGAAGGTATGAAGCATGAGCATATGTGTTTTGTATTGATACCTAGAGTTGATAAGGAAAATACTATTGAGGAACCTGTAGAGGTTTCAGATTTGTTGAATAAGTTTCAAGTTATTATTTCTGATAACATACCTGAAGGTTTTCCTCCTGTAAGAAATATTGGTCATCAGATGGACCTGATTCCTGGAACTAGTTTTCTGAATAAGGCAGCTCATTGTATGACTCCAACAGAGAGTGAAGAATTGAACAAACAAGTACAAGAGTTGTTGTGGAAGGGATTGATTCGAGAGAGTTTGAGTCCATGTGCAGTACCTGGAGTACTAGCACCAAAGAAGGATGGGGAATGGCGGATGTGCATAGATTCTAGAGCCATCAACAAGATCACCATCAAGTATAGATTCCCCTTGCCAAGGATGGATGACATTATGGATTGCTTGAGTGGAGCTAAGTACTTCACGAAGATAGATTTGAAGAGTGGATATCACCATATTTGTATTAGAGAAGGAGATGAATGGAAGACAACCTTTAAAACCAAGGAGGGCTTGTACGAGTGGTTAGTCATGCCTTTTGGGCTGACCAATGCACCAAGCACATTTATGCGGATTATGAATGAGGTATTGAAAGAGTTTTTAGGAAAATTTGTTATTGTTTATTTGGATGATATTTTGATTTTCAGTAAGGCATTGGAGGAACACTTGATGTATATTTGAAATTTTTTTGAGAAACTAAGGGAGGAGAAGTTGTTGATTAATTTCAAGAAATGTAGTTTTGTGAAGAGAGAGTTGGTGTATTTGGGATTTGTTGTCTCAGCAGAGGATCTTAAAATGGATCCAAAGAAGGTGAAAGCTATCATTGAATGGCCTACCCTGAGGAATGTTATAGAGGTAAGATCATTTCATGGTCTAGCAAGTTTTTACAAAAAAATTATTAAGAATTTTAATAGTATTTGTGCACCTATAACTGAAGCGATGAGAGGGGATAGAAAAGAGTTTAAGTAGACTACAAGAGCAACCAAAAGTTTTGATATGTTGAAGAAGAAAGTTATAAAGCAACCTATTTTTGCACTTCTAGATTTCAATAAGGTCTTTCAGGTAGATTGTGATGCTAGTGGCACTGCCATAGGAGTTGTTTTGAGTCAAGAAGGTAAGCTTGTTGCCTATTTTAGTGAGAAGTTAAATGATGCTAAGAAGAAATATTTTGTCTATGATCAAGAGTTTTATGCTTTAGTTCAGGATTTGAAGAAATGGAGACACTATTTGTTTCCAAAAGAATTTGTTTTATATACTGACCACCAGGCTTTGCAGTATCTCAATAGTCAAGGAAAGTTGAATCAAAGGCACTTGAAATGGGTTGAGTTTTTGCAGAGTTATACTTTTGTTTTGAAGCACAGGAGTGGAAGGTCAAATAGAGTTGTAGATGTCTTAAGTAGAAGGAAAAAATTGTTGATAGAGATGAACATAGAGGTTGTTGGGTTCAAAGAACTCAAGATTTTGTATCCAGAAAATCCATACTTTGCAGAAGCTTGGAAGGCTTGTTTGGAACCTGTTACATTAGATAGGATGAAATGGTTGGATTTCTTAATCCAAGATGGGATGTTGTTTAGAGGAATCCAATTGTGCATTACAAGGAGTTCTATGAGAGAGAATCTAATCAAGGAGAAGCATAGTGGAGGATTGGATGGACATTTTGCTTGAGATAAGACCATTGCTCTTGTCAGTGAGAATTATTATTGGCCATAGTTACAACAAGATGTGAAGAATTTTGTACAAAGTTGCAGAGTATGTCAAATGGCAAAAGGAATAAGTCAGAATATTGGATTGTATCAGCCATTACCTGTACCTGAGAGGCCATGGGAGGATATTAGCATGGATTTTTTTCTTGGTTTTCCAAGGACACAAAGAGGGCATGATTCCATATTTGTGGTGGTGGATAGATTTTCAAAGATGGCACATTTCATTCGGTGTCATAAGACAAGTGATGTTGTTCATGTTGCAGAGTTTTTTTTAAGAGAGGTGGTGAAACTACATGGTCTACCAAAGAGTATAGTCTCAGATAGAGATACCAAATTTGTTGGTTATTTCTAGAGGACATTATGGAAGAAGTTGAAGATGGATTTGAAGTTCAATTTTGCACACCATCCACAAACTGATGGACAAACAAAGGTGGTGAATAGGAGCTTGGGAAACCTACTAAGATGCTTAGTTTGGGATAAGCCCAAGGGATGGGATTTGATTATACCATAGGTGGAATTTTCTTACAATAATTATGTCAATAGGAGCACTAGTAAATCACCATTCTAGATTGTATATGGGAGTAGTCCAAGAACTGCTTCTGAACTGAGAAAGATGGATAAGGGGGAGAAGAGTAGTGTTGAGGCGAAAGATTTTTCTAAGCACCTGAAAATTTTGCATGAAGAGGTGAAGAAACATATCAATAAGATGAACTCACAATATAAGGCTTAGGTAGATTAGAAAAGGAGGTCTAAGAAGTTTTAGGTAGGAGATGAAGTCATGGTTCATTTGTGAAAGGAAAGGTTTCCAGTTGGTACATACAACAAGTTAAAGATGAAGAAGTTTGGACCATGCAAGATCCTGAAGAAGCTTGATTCAGGAAATGCTTATGAGGTAGAGTTTCCTAGTGGAATAAACATTTATCCTATGCTCAACATTGCTGATTTGATAAAGTATCATGAAGGTGATATAGAGGAGGGTCTGATAAGTGAGTAGTTAAAAATTCCAGCACCTACTTTAGAGAAGGAAGAGATAGAAGAAATCCTAGATAGTTGTGTGGGTAGAAGCACAAGAAATAGGAAATATGCAGAGTACTTGGTGAAATGGAGAGGAAGGCCTGTTGAATATTCATCATGTTTTTCTAAGGCTGAGGTTAATCGTCTTGGTTTCCCTCTAACTCCTGAGAAGTGACAGGGTCACTTTTTAAATTACCCTGGGTGTCTGATGCAGGAGCATCTAGCAATGCAGGGCAATCTTGCATCACCCAAAAAAAATGTTTCCTTTATTTTCTTTAGTTGTTTTTAGTCACATGATGGCACTTAAGGGGTATAAGATTGCCAGGCATTAGAAATAGCAAAAAATAGGCACTTACTATTTTTAGTAAGTCATCCAAAACGAGCTCGTATGGACGTGAAATTTTACCCCAAGGAGCAGAGCTGATAAACATTTCCGATCATGAAAGAATCACCTCAATACCCTGCACGGTTTGGGAGAAATTAAAGTTTTTGTCCTAGGAAATTTCTCCAATATAGCTTCAAATTTAGATAAAACTTTAAAATCCCCAAAACAACTCAAAAAGTGGTTGAGCTGACCTACAGTGGGCTCATGTGGTGTAGAGCTCGTCGAGAGCTTTCCAACGATATGCAATAATAGCAAATCAGACACCCAGATCAAAAGTTATGGCCCTGCGAAGTTGGTCCTCTAAAAAGTGAATTTCATAAAAATTTCTTACAGGTCAGAAATAATTCGGCAGGACTTTTGGTGCCAAAACAAAAAGGGGAAATTTGTACTTTCTAGAACATTCTAGGGCAGTTATTGGGGAAAATAAAAAGGGTTAAGTGGGGGTTGTAGAAGGTGGCCCTGATAGTGCATATTGTGGCTCTAAATAGTAGGTTTTCTTTTCAGAGTTGATTTTGTTGTAATGAATCAAGCCCATGAAGTTGTAGCATGTAAGCTTTGAATCTGTAATTTCATTTTCTGAAAATAATTGAAAGTGAGTCATTTTTTTGTCCCGCATCTTGTGTTGGTATCTGTTGTTGTGATTTTTGTGGGTTTTGGGCATTGTGGCCCTCATCATCAATTTTAGTATATAATATATTAAATTTCCTTTTCATATTGTGTATCATACTTATTTTAAGTTTTCTCATTTACTTGACAAAATATATTGAGAAGGATAAGGTAAGTTTATTACTTTTGTTTCTATAGTTATGAATAATAAATTGTTTTATATTTTATATTTTGACTTTTCTAATATATGAGCACTTCCCTATCAAAATCCATAATCATAGGGAATCACAATATGTGACATCACTAGAATACTTTTCCAAACTACAGTAAAAATAATTCTTTAAAAATATTATTTTTAATACTAAATAATTTAATTTTGATCACAAATAATACTTTAATATTTTTAATTATAAAATATCTCATAAATACAATTATTAAAGAAAATTATAAGCTAAGATGACATTGTATTTCATACTAATGATCTATATTTTATTGATATTTATAAATAAATGAGATCAAAATCTCAATATTACTAAAGATATTTTATCTTCATTATCAAAACCTCTATAAAGCCCACAAACTTGAAGCTTCATCATCAAAGTCCACACAACCCTCATTATTACCAACTTTCACATTCCTCTCATTATCACATGGTTAATCCTTTACTACATTGTTTCTTCCCTCAAATATAGAATACATATACACATACCACATGAAACATAAGAGTTTGATCAAAACTCTTATATGAGGAAATTTTTACTAGAAGGTCAAGGCCAATTATAGAATTTTTTATCTTCATATTATGAGTACATACATGCTTCAATGTTTTCCTAGTAAATATATTCAAATTACTAGCACAATAATGCTTTGATGCATTTCACGTTTACCATACTTCGTTTCATATTTTATAATGTGCTTTCATATAGATTACTTTACTTCTTAACCTAGAGTGTGCTTTCATAGTGATTTCAATCTCTCAACCTCTAGTGACTATTCTTGAGAATATCTTACGGACTTGTCTATGATTTCTAATAACACATAATCTAAATAGATTCCCATAATTATTCTCCTACTCTTTCGATCAATGCTTGGTCTTAAGGAGTTTCCATTGATGGGGAGTGCTCGTGACAATGATGACTGGACTAATAATTATCTCATTATTGTATGTCATGTGGGCATATTTTAATTCTTCTTTTATGTAATTCTTCAACTTTGCAAATAATTATATTATATAATACCTATGTGAAATATGTCATGAACTTGGGAGAGGCTAGTTTGAGGAGATATGGGATCCAATAAAAAGTTCATAGGACTCACTAAAATTATTAATATTTGAAATGTTAGGATTATAAATATGACAATATGAATTTCATGTAGTCTAGATTGCATGGTATTCATTTTGTCATATATATTTGTGTCCCTATTTATCTCTATTAAAGAAGACTTATGTTACTGGGGTTCTTCATTTATTCTCTTACAAAAATTAATAGATTATGCTCCCTATTAATATTAAGATTAAGGGAAAGTGTCAAAATATAATATTATTAGCGATCATACCCTTATAACATTTGTGTATTGTTCTAATATAAGACTATAAAACACTATGCTCATTATATACTTTATAAAGCATATACCATTTAATAATTAATAAACTTTAAACTATTATAATATTAATTATTTATAAATGGTAGTTTTGAATATGTTTGACAATCACTCTTCTAATTATTTTTCCATCCCTACTCTTATATTTAAGGAACTTCTCTCTTGTTGATAAGATATTCAATTTTTGGAGATTACAGTGAATTGTTATCACTATGCATAAGATGCATTATTAGCCATGTGGAAGTGAGGAGAAGTATTTTTTCTAGGTCTACTCTATTAATTTATAGACATAATTATAACTATGATTTGTAATAGAATGCTATTTTATGGGGTTTTTATTTGGAAATATTTTCCTTGTTTATATATTATGTAATGTTTCAAATTTGTACATCATGTAATTCTCATTTCATTAATTTTATAATTTATTTGTAATGATTAGTAACCTAAGATCTTAATTTTTGGCATGTCTTCCATACCATTTTGTGCTCACACACCTTATCATGTTCCTAGAGCTATCTTATTATATTAGAGACATCATGCCTTCTCCATCCTATTGTGTGCTCACATGTCTTATCATGTTCTTGGAGCCACATTAAGAATACAATGCCTTAGATTACAAATTGTGTCTCTAGTGCTACCTTGTCTTTTTCATTTTCCTACACTAGCTAAAATTTTATATTATGAACCTTCATGGTTATCTCTAGTTTATGTGCTTTACATGCCTATCATTAATATTCTCCTACTTATTTTTCACATAATATTATATGCCACTTATTACTTGAATTTACACATGGTTTATGTGCTTCTATGCCTACATCCCATTAGATTACCTTTAGTTTTCATGTACTACATTATCCTCTCCTCCAATTCCTTGCACACTTTGTGTTGGAGTTGATAGTGAACCCCACAGCGCCCAAAAATTACCTACAACCAAAAAACCTATCACATATGAAGAGAAAAATCCATTGATATGTTCATGCAACCTTGACAAGAGATGATCTAGAAAAACAACTAATTTGCAATGAATTAATCTAAATTGAATTATGATTAAAATGAATGATAATCCATGTAAAAAAAAACACTAGATGAGGATTTGATTAGATTGTGACAAGTATCTTAATCTCATGCAATGAGATAACTTGACCTATATTTAGCCCTTGATCTAATTAATAAAAAAGAACTTCTAAGTTTAGCTTAAGTGAATAAATTAATAATGGACTTAATAATTAATTAATGATTAATTAATTATCAAATGATGTCTTAATTACTCCAACACCCCCCTTAAGATCAACTTAGGGAGAATCTAGAAAACCTTGATGAAGAAGGCAATGATGGATGCATGGATGGATTCTAACTACAAGGATTGATGAGGTACCCATGTACAAACAAATGAAATATCTCATAACTAGAGAAAAGGAGAAAACCACATGAGAAAAACTCCTCTCCAAAAGAGAGAAAATGAAATAACTGCACTAGTGAAAGAAGAATAGGACTCAATATGACCCCTAAGGACTGCTTCTATCACCCAAGTACAATAGATGTCCCTTTGATAGGAAAGAGAAAATGAGGATATGAATCCCCCATAAATAAAGAGCTTCTGGACCAATGATGAATGCCTGAAGATAAAATATGATCCACTGTTTGCAAATAAAATTTCTCCTCTTAGGAAGAAACATATCTATTGGTGATTGGAGAAGCCAATCCAAAAAGATGGGTGAATTAGGAATCCAAATCCAAATGATGTATGCCTCTGAAAAGTTCTCAAGTGTCCACATGTCAGAAAGAGATGATGTCAATCTAAGAACCTGTGAATATTGATGGAGAACAAGCTGCAAAGGTGATGAAGATGATGGTCCAACAATGATGATGTGGTTGTCAAAAAAGATGAGATGAATGTCCTCAAAGTAATTCTCCAAATCAATAATATAGGATTCTACAAACAAGGATGATATGTTTGCAAGATATGAATCCCAAGTAGCTATTTTTGGAAGAAGATGAATTTCCTACTACACTAAATCAATAGGGTCCAAAGATGTGGTAATACCAAGTTGATTAAGAACAACAAAATATGGTGATGAAGTGTTGATCTAAAGAGTGGGAACATGAAGACAAGTTTGTGAACCATTAGAACATGTAAGACCTATGATATACTCAATATCCTCTAAAGTATCATCATCAAAGGGTAGGAAATCTATGTTCAAAAGAGGAATAAAATAACTTGTAGTAGGATACTCTAGGCATGGAGAGATATGAGGGTCTCCATGGATCTCCCAAAGTCAATTTCAAATTGTGTAGGGACAATCAATGTCGATATAGCACATACAATGTCAAGATCAACACTAGAACATATAACCTCTACAACATGATCACTGATAATACCCCATATGTTGAATAACTCCCTGGTGTGTTTGGTGTAGGTATGATTCCATACAAGTAAGGAAAAAAATCAAGCCACCTTAGATGTGTTAAGATGTCATTTCACCAAGACTCATAGTTATCCTTTACTAGGATAACCACAGAAGGATGAACATAAAAACCCATTACTTCCTCAAATGTAATAATCAGATATTGATATCCTTAGTACATATAAAGAATATCAAATGAATTCATCTCATGCAAACAAATCCTTTCCAGGTGCCAAGATGTCAAAGTAATTGACAAAAAATGTGAAATCACAAAAAATGAATAAAATGTATCTAGGGTGAATTTTGGAAAAAGTGCATGATTGGATATGAAATACCTTTCTAATGCTGCTAGAATTGTGAAAATCAGAGATACATGCAAAAATGTATGAGCTTGGAAGTGAAAAATGAAGATTTGACTCTAAATGAGAATAAAATAAACTAGGAGAAAATTTTGATGATGAGACCTACATCAATGAAAAGTGCTTGGAACCATATTTTGGACGATATCTTGTTTTCTCAATTTCAACATTGTACACCCAAGTTATGGCCAAAAGAAAAGAAAAAATCTCTTTGAGCGCCAAAAGGGGCTAGGAGGGGGCAAGGAGTGGTCATACAACTATTTGTACGATTGAAGTAAATGAATATTCAAGGAATATTCTACTCACTTATAAAAAAAATTCTGATGATAAAAAGTTTACAGATTCATCGATATATTCTTCCTTTCATCAAAATATTTTGTGGTGTGGCTGAAAAATTGAAGAGGGGACCAATTTTCTATGAAACGATTGGGCTTTCTTGCTTATGTCAAAGTTTTTATGCTCGCCATCGTTGGGAGAAAAAGATCATCACCGATTGATTTCAAGGTCAATCCCCACCAATAGTACTTCAAGATGGTCAAGAATTTTATTGTGAGAGATTGGAGCCGACAAGAAAGGAAATAGTCAAGTGGGAAGTAGCTGAGAGGAGACAGGACCTTGGTCAATGCCACTAATGCCTTGCAGTTGGTGTGATATATGCAGGGTAAAAAAGCACAAGCTTGCGTCACACTTTTGGCCAACTAAAAAGTTTTGAGTGAAATAGTTTTGACCTAAATAGTTTCACTTGAAACTACGCAACACTTAGAGTTTCAGGCGAAACCTTTTCACCCGAAACTAAAAATTTGAATTTTTCCCTTTGTCACTTTAAAATGCAACTTAATTTGTATGTAAGTTTTTGATTGAAAGGGTTTCGGGTGAAATAATTTTGATCAAAACCCTTTCACTTGAAACTGTCTATGTGGCATCCTTGTGTTAGAGTTATTATACATTAGCTAATAATTAATTAATTTTTAATTGATTATCAGTCTAATTTATTCTCACACACTTTAGCTAAACTTAGGAATGCTTTATTAGTTGAGTTAATATTAGATCATTATGTCTCATCTCATGTGATGTCGACAAGTGTCATGATCCAATCCCTTTCGCATTTAGGGTTTTGCTCTTATAAGCATTCAACCCTCATTGTAATTATCTCTTAGATATTATTTGGAGCTTTCATATCTTCTTGAAAGTCTCTTTTGTAGCTTTTTCTTATTGATGAATATTGCATATATTGTTTGTAGATCTCTTACGTGGAAGGTGTACTTGTTTGTTGTTTTATCCTGTGGCTCGTGGTTTTGTGCTTGTTTCACAATTCTAACATGGTATCAGAGCTCCAGATCTGCAAGCTTCTTGTTATTTTTTGTGAGATCTTTCCTTGAAGTAGTTTTCTAGTGCATCCAGGGTCAAATCAGACCTCTCCATTGAATCTAGAGCTGCTAAATTAGTCAAGATTGACCTTTGTTTTGTCAAATTTGGCTTCCGTTTGTCAAATATGTGAGGGTTTGAAGAAAGGGTTTTTTTTCCAAATCTAGGGGGTGCCTAATATTTCAGGGTGTTTTGAGCCCAAACGGACCTCACCATTGCATCCGCAGCGGCCAAAACCCTAAGAACGACTGTGAAATTATTGAAATTTAAGCAGTTGACTTAGACTAAGGCAAAAAAAATTGTTGTACGACCTTTCAACATGCAAATTGAGGTAAAATTTCGTCAAAAAAAAATTCGCAAATTTTAATTGTAAAAACAAATTTATTTTTAAAGTTTTAACTTTAAAAAAAAAAGCTTTGAAAAAAATTATTTTTTAAAACTTTTCAAAAGGCAGGTAGGTATTTGCATAGGTACTGCGCAGGTTCGTACTTGCGCCCTATGGGAGTGATGGGGGTGGCCCACGTAAAATTCATTGTAATTTTTTTTTATTGTTTTTAAATTTTTTTTTTTTAAATAAGCCAAATTGCACAAATGCGGCAACAACCATTTGGCCATCAATTTTAACCACATATTTCTGCTGTGACGGTCATTTGGATGTCAAATTTAATGCTGTGACTGTATTTTTTATCCTTTGAGAGCTGTTTTCTTCCGGAGACCATAACTTTTTCCCACAGTGTCAAAATTGGGCAAACAAGATATCGTCAGAAAGAGGACTCAGAGTACTTTCCAATAGTGCATGTATTTTTTGGAAAAAATTTCTCAGGTCCCTATTATTTCTAGTCAAAGTTAGATCTTTTTTTCTATAGTTTCCTTTATTTTTTTGACATAACTTTTGCATATGATGTCAAAAATGGGCAAATGAGATATCATCGGAAAGCTGATTCTGAGATCTTTGTAGTGGTGTAGGTGGTTTCCAAATTTGTTTTTTAGGTTTTTCCATAAATCCTTCTTCTTATTTGTAGTCCTTTTGGACCTTATGGGCTCACATTGCATGCATTTATCATTTGTAAACACACTGAAATAAAGTGTCTCAACTTTGTATGTGTAGTATAGGGATTCTTGCACATCACTTTATGCCTTGTTGTACTCACGCTATGATATAAAGTTCCATGGGGGTTGATGTTTGCTTCTTTTTTTCCTTCATACCTTTCTCATGCGTATGTGACTTTTGTTTTCACATCGTTTATATCTGCTTGTACTTTCATGAATGCACCTTTAGATGTTCTTGTAGACACGAAAAATGTACTAATTGATCCTATACATTTGGTCTTGATTTTACTAACATAGTTTCGTCCTGAATCATCTCCTTTGCTAATCATTTAATTAAATAATCTCTATTTAATTAAATTCATCATATTTCATCTCTTAATTAAATAAATCAATTTTATCTGATTAAGTTATCTTTTCCCTTTTAATTAAATAATTCATTTTATTTAATTAATCTCTAAAGTCATTCTATTAAATTAAATAAATTAATCTTTATTTGATTTAATCTAACATCATCCCTTTTAATTAAATAAATCAAATCTTTATTTAATTAAGTCTAAAATCATATTCCTCTCATTTTGATTTAAATTAATCTAAAAATATAAATCAAATGGTCAAATCAGCTAATCTCTCTCTTAATTAACTAAATCTTGATTAATGATAATCTTAATCCATCAAATCCTCTAGCTTTTGCAACTTGCTCATGAAAATAATTTTAATTGATTTATTAAATCTTCAATTTCTTTCAAAAAGGCATCAAAAGGGAATATTCTCCAAGTTTGAAAAATCCCTCCAAAAGGGTTTGTACATCCAACAAGGTATTTAAGTTTCTTACATGTCCCTTGCCTTGAGCCAAGTGGCATTAACTTTATTTTCTCCTCCCTCCAACTTGTCACTTCATCCATTTTGAAATTCCACCTAATTGCATTTAATTGCACAATGACCAAAATGTGCTCCACTTTTGTCCACTCACATGTTGACAAGTGGCTTTATGCTATTGGTTGGTCTTTTGTCCCACATTCATTCATTTTTCCTCATCCTCCATCTCTTTCATCTATAAATAAGAGGCTCTCATTTCAATTTTGGATCCACAACTTTATGCAAAGTCATTATCTTGAGATTTTGAATTTGTTCATCCATTGTTAATCCATTTTCACATTTTCATAGCTAGGTTATGCAGGAATTTCACCAAGGAGCATCAAATCTTCACCAATCATCATTCAAGCTTGGAAGGAATTGGGGAAGGGCCATTTTCCACATCAAAATGACACTAATTCCCCCATGGGATTGACAGTTTGTTTGCATTAAATAGGATTTGATGTCTTTTGTTTGTTTTCTTCATGATATTTCTTTTTTTTTTGCATTTCAATTGGATTTCATGGGGAATGTTGTTTCTAACTTGCATATGGGACTAATTGTGTGTTTGTTCTTTGTGTTTGTGCAAGTCTAGGATCGCCATTCACCTTTTGGCGCTAGAAGGAGGGCGAACTTGAAGAATCTAACACGTTTTTTTTCAAAATTATGTGGTTTTTGAAACTTTTTGTGTCTAAAGGAAAAATACGCTGCTGACAGAGAAATTGTGCCGCTATCAATCTAGCGGCACCATTTAGCACCACTATCAAACTCCAAACCGCGATGCTAGCTTCTTCCCGCCCAAAAATTTGAATTCAAACTGCGACGCTTGAGTCATCCTTCTGTTGACCAGGCATCCAAACTCCAAACTCCGCCACTAGTAGAAATAGTGTCGCAATCGCACTCATTGGATTTTTCATAGACCATCACTATCAGTCCCAGTGTCACCATATAGCACCGCTGACCTCTTCAAACTGCACCACCATTGCAAACTATGCTGCTAGAGTTTGGTAAAAGGCAGTTTTCAAATTAATTTCAACATGTGCTTTTTCATTTTGGTTGCTTTTGACTACTAACTAATTTTTTGGCTTCTATTTCTGTAGTTTTAACCAGTTTTTGTAGGTTGGCTTGATCAAAAGTGAAAGGAGGAAATGAAGATGAATACTTTTCTATGGCATCATCATTCCATTGTATCAAGTGTTTTTAAACACTTTGGGGAGAAATTATAATCCCTTTTCTAAGGACTTTGTCATCTTCATGCTTTTTAGGACTCACTAAATTTTGTTTGGGCTTAAAAAGAACATAACAAAGGGATTAAAAAAAACCTTAGGCAACTTACTAGAATTTGTTTTGGATTTAAAAATTGAACAAGCAAATCTCACATTTCCTTTTGGTGCTTAAAAAGAATCCAATTCTTGCTTTGAAGGATTAAAATGAACATGTGCTTTTATGTTTTGTAATCCCTTATCTAAAGTAATATCATCTAAAAGACGTATGCGCTTCTCTCGTGCCTGACAACGATCTTGAGAATCAAAAGGATTTTTGTGATATTAAGTTGTGTAAGTGATTGCCTCTACATTTCAATTTGGATTCTTAAAATTGAACAAAATTTTGCTAGTGTGAGTGGAGTATATCACGTGTGTTCTCTCTTTGTTTCTCAACAAGGATCGATCGAACTACGAATGTACTTGCTCATTTTTTTTTATCCTTAGAGGGCTTGCCTGGTGGGAAAAAGTAATCACCCCAGGGAACAACCCAACTAGGAACACGCTAAAGCCAAGTGACTTCCACCCGGTATATAAGTGTGGGTACTTAAGGAAAGTTCAAGTATCACGAGGATTGTTCTGACAAGAAGGGAAACAATGGTCTCTTGCCGTATGGATGATCCCCCATGAACGAAATGCATATACTAGAACCTTTTGTTTAGAAGGCCCAAATCCTTAATCTATTTGTTGGTACAAGAGGCTAGACCTCTAAAGTTGCCCCACATTTTTGTGGTTCTTGGTAGAGATGAGAAGTATGCCATGGGAGTTTCATGGGTACTAAAGCTTGGCTAATCTGTAGAAGTGAGTGTCATGGAGGGGAGCCAGTGTGGTCAAGATTTTAATCATCTACCAAGAATAAGCACAACTAGATTTATCCAAGTGGGGATTCAACAAACACTGCCTCTTATCCATAGGGTTGTGCATGTTCTTGAAATCAAAACACTTTGCTTGGATCTTAAACATTGGAAAACAAACACTCAACCATGATCATCAAATTTCAAACCCTTTAGGAAGCAAATACCTTTGACAAAATTCAAGTGTTATTGCTTTCCCTAGGGATTCTATCCTTAGAGGCTTCTAAGTATTTGAATTTACATCACAATTTGCTCTCACTAAATTCAACAATAGGGAACTTTTTCCTTAATTTCCTTGATTTCCACATAATGGACTTTATGGGATGAGAAGAAATTGGGACATTAGACATCTAGTTTGAAAAACTAATCAAGAACTTGTTTGTGGTAAAAGGAACTCATTAAGTAAAGATAAGAAACAATTTAACCCCAAACATGTGCTCTTTCAAATGATTTCTCGAAAGATCAAAATCTAAAAACCAAAGACCAAAGGTCTTTGTCAAAAAACTCACAAGAAAAGGTTGTATATGCTTTACGAATTTAGAGAAAGATTGGCCTTCAACTTTTACAAACGTGCATCAAGGAACAATCCAAATTTGTATTCATTTTACTATTGTCAAAATCCAAGCCTCTTTCAAAGGTTTGAGTATCTCACATAGGAAGTAATATCATGTTCTTCAACACCTTGGTCTAGTAAACAAAGTCTCTCTTAGGATCAAAATCAAAACACCTTCATCTATCTTCAAACATCAAATCAAAATCACCTCACAAACAACTCTTGGAAATCTTGAAAAAATCCTTTATGCTAAACTTTGGGCAAATCCTTTGAAATCAAAATCCAAATCATCCTGTTTAGCTACGTGTGTGTAGATGAATCCTTCTTTGCACACTTAGTAAAATTATCATCTTGTGGACAAGTCGACTCTAGGACAACATCCAACCTCTTAGAGTTTATGAGTTCATTATCCAAACCAAATCTAATCAAAATCAAAATCAAAATCAAATCAAATCAATCCAAAATTAAATCAAACATCAAAACCAAAGTCCTAAAGTTTAGTATCCTCTTCAAGGCTTCCTGAGAGTTCAATAATCCACCAATCATTCATATATCATCATCTCATCATCATCCTTTGATCCTTAGTATCTTAGACTTTCTTTTTGTACCTAAAGATTAGATCAATCCAAAGAATTAGAGGTTCATCTCTTACATTCTTGAAAATTGATCCCTATTTTATGGTTCAAACTAGATCTCAACACAAGAAGAACATGGAAACGAACAAAGGAACATCCACTTTGAGTGACTTGAGTCAAACCACCTTCGAAATCAATCCTATTGGGTCTAGCAATCCCACCCAATCTTCCTCCACTTCCACAAGATTCTCAAGAGGAAGTTCAAGTAGAAGACATCACCAACAATGTCTTAGGGATGACACAAGATGAAATTATTGAAATGGTCCAAAATTCTGAAACTCACAAAATTTTCAATACCATGATGAGGCTCAATCCCACCCAATACATGCTTGAATTGGAAAAAGAAGGGGCTAAACTCCCTTCTGACTATGATGCAAGCACTATTGTGGAGAAGCCTCTTGGGATCATGCCCCCAATCTCATCCACACCTCCATTTCAAAGCATCACTCAAAGCATCCCACAAATCACATAATCCATCGCTCCAACTCAACCAATTGCAAACAAGGGGAGCTCGTTGCTCCATGCACTATAAACACACCCCCTTGTGAACAACCAAGATTTAGGTGCAAACATCATCTTGGTTCAATCCGTCCCATTGAATCTGCTACACCCATATGTTTCACTCACCTTTTATGACCCTAATGACCCATCATCTTTCCACGCAACACTGGCATACCCTCTTAACACACAAACCTCTCTCCCTATGACTTCGTAAGGAGAAGGTGGGATATTTGGACCATGGGGCATCTTTAACCCCTCATCATCATCATTTCCTCAAGGGAACACACCACCCAATTTTCCACCACTTCCACCTTTTCCATTAACATCCACACCACCCCTCAGTTTAGGGCTACCTCCTTTACCACCACTCAATCAAAGTCAAAACAACCCCTCAATCATCAATCAAAACATCATGTCGAATCCTCTGATCTTTCCATCGATATCACAACAACAGATGACAACCATCCAAGCAACCCAAGCAATCACCACACCATCCATAAACGTGGTCTCTTAAGGGCCAAGAATATCAATTGCACCATCCACTACACAAATTCCCACCATCAATACAACGGTACCTCTCATCACAACAACGAACACCATTCTAAATCCGCCACCACCACCGCCACCAAGAACAAATGTGGCCAATCAATATAGCATCATGTTACAAGCAGCACAACAGCCTATCAAAAGGCACTTCAGCAATTCCAAGCACAACAAGCACAAAACACACAAGTTGTATAGCAAGCTGCTTAGGAAGCGCAAGTAGCTCAAGCCACACAACAAGTGCAACAAGCACAACAAGCACAATAGGCTACTCAAGACCAAGCCTTATTAAAACAACAACAAGCCACCCAAGCTGTGAAAGTAGCTCAAGCCACATAGGCTGCATAAGCTTCCCAACAAGTGCAAGCTCAAGCACAAGCTCAGGCTCAAGCGCAAGCTCAAGCTCAAGCCCAATATCAAGCTCAGTAGGCACAAGCACAAGCTCAATACCAGGCACAACTCCAAGCAGCCCAACAACAAGCATATCAACAAGCCCTACAACAGTACCAATCATAGCAATAAGCAACATTAGTAACCCAACAACAAGACCAACAACAGGCCTTATTGGCGCAATAGCAACAAGACCAACAACAAGCATTATTGGCACAACAACAAATGTAGGCATATCAGCAAGCCCTAATCACATAGGAGAGATTGCAACAAACTCCCACCAACATACCCAACACTCCACCTATTACTCAAACAAATCCGCCACTTCAAAACACATTCACTCCACCCCCTGATCTACAAAACGATGTGATGACACAAATCAAGTTGCTCTCGCAGCAAGTGCTAGATCTTCAGTCAGGGAAAACCACAAAGACACCAAGCAACTTGTGTCCCTACTCGTTCGACAAGAGCCTTGCAATGGTACCATTACCAAAGGGGTTTGAAATCCCTAAATTCGACAAATATCGTGGAATGGGAAACCTTGAAGATCACATCAGGGAATTCCAAGTACATTACATGGAGGTCGCATATGATGATACATATTTGATGTGGCTATTTCCTTGAAGTTTGGCTAGTCCTACCATGGAGTGGTTCTCTCACCTTCCTCCTAGCATCAAAAAGTTCCAAGAGATTATAGACACATTCATAAAAAACTACGCCTTCAATATCAGTTTGGATGTCAATTTAGAAGAACTATCTACTCTTAAACAAGCTAAGGGGGAATTTTTCGCTTCCTTCCTACAAAGATGGCAATCTAAAGCCAACAAGAGAAAATGGGCCATGCCAGAAGAACAAGTTTACACCATCATTTTCAACCTTGAGAAAACCTTAGCATTCCATCTCAAGATGTAATGTATCACCACGTATGACCATCTAATCCCCAAGGCTCTCAACATCGAATGAGCCCTTATTGCACAAGGGGGGACACCCACATATCCAGAACATCAAGACAACTGCCCATCCACCAGCTACAATGAGAAACCTCACACATGGGCAAAAAATAGGAACGTCACCAATGATGTGTGGTGGATGCCAAGGTCATAATCAGTGCTCCAAAACAAAACACCCAGACATACCAACAACCACAAAACAACAATCTAAACAACACGCAAGCCAACGTAGTATCACAACAACCACCAAACAATCAAGTCAACAATCTAAACAATCAAGGGGGACCACCCCCGTGAAACAAAAATCCCCCCAAGTGAAAGTACACAACCCTTGGGGAACCAATTGAATCAGTCATGAAGAAACTGATAAATGAAAATCTCACCAAAATTCCCACCTATGAGAACTATCAAGAACCCCAAGTGAAACCACCATGGTACAATGAAAACCACCTTTGTGATTTCATAAAATCAAAGGGCACACAACAACCAATTGTATGAGGTTGAAAAATCTGATCCAAGACCTCATCGATGACAAGGTCATAAACGTTGAACAACCAATTGGAAATCAAGACCTAAAAATATACAAGAATCTGATGCCAGATCATAACCAAGGGAACAACCATGGAAAACAAAAATATGCCAATTTGAACCATGTGTATGATCATGTTGTCACATCCATATGAATTAAGATGAAATGATCACCGTTGGGCGGACAGGAACGGCGGGACGACGTAAATCACCTCGAAATCGAAATTCGGGGCATGACCGGCAGGACATACGTCGGCGGGTTGCCGAAATCGCCGCGAATCTGGGAAGCGTGGCTTTTGGCTCCGCTATCTGGGATAACGGTCGTTGGTCTGCGGACCGCGGTGGATATTAACTCACGGTGCCATTCGTTTGCTGGGTTTCCACTTCCGGCATGAATAACGCTTCGCGTTGGGATGGTGAAAACGGTTTTCCAGGGATGGGATGGTTGAACGGGTTGTTGGATGCCGTGAAAGGATGGACAGCCGACAGCCAGAACGCGAAGACGGAAAATTATGCCGAAAACTGGCTGTCTTCGGGCAGGAGACGGGCATTATGGAAACCACATGCCAGGTCCTTGACCTTGATTTTCCTTATAACATCCTCTTGAGGCTACCATGGATCCATGGGATGCAAGCCGTCGCTTCCACCTTCTATTAGTGCATCAAGTTCCCATATCAAAATCAAGAGGTCACGATTCATGGTGATCTCGAAGCCTTTGCCTACTACAAGAGCCCAGAAGCAAAATACTATAAAATCCCTCAAGTCCTGAAAAATGATGAAGGCCCCACAACTCCATATGTAGACCCAGCTACGTTAGCCTCCACTTCTAAGACAAAGACACCCGCCATCCCTAATATATCTAAAATCAAGGTCATTATCCAAGACAACGAGTGTGGGGATTATAGAATGAAGAAAAGTGCCTTCATCATAGAAGAGTTACCTCAATCTCCTAAGACTCATGGGCAACCCCAACCAGCTAAAACATCATCCCATACCTTCAAAGTAGACCCTTCTAGATTCAAAAGTTAGGGGGATCTAAGTTGGGAAATAGTAAATGAAAGAGACATATCCAGTCTCCTATACCAAGATGAAAGGCATGTGCCTAATCTTCTAATGGATGAGAGCAACAAATGACTACAAATGATGCTTGGTATGGGCTATAACAGAAACAAGAAACTTGGGAAGAATGACAATGACCTGTTTGAACCCCTTGTCGTTGAGAAGTGTATAAGGAATCTTGGCCTCAAATGTACCCCTCTGAAGGTAACCATACTTGGAAAAGGTGTCTCGATTAGAAAGGTCAAAACTATATTAGTGTAATTAATATTTAATTACACTTGCATAACTTTACTTAGGTAATATTTTAATTCCTAGGTTAATTATTCTCATCCTTATCTTGTTGAGCTATCTTGTTGCTCAAGATAAGATTAGGTTTATGCATACTTTGCTTATATAAAGCAAATCATCTCATGTAATTATGAATTCCTGAATAATAATTATTTGCACATCTTTTTGCAATAGCTTTGCTTTTTTCTATTTTTCTCTTATGTGGAAGGTTTTTTGGTTTGCATGTTTGATCTTGGTTTCTAACATTGTATCAAAGCCTTGATTTGTAGCCCCTTCTCATCTTTTTTGGAGAAATACATTACAGAGCACGTTCAGGGTTCCTCAAGGGTTTCATTCCTTGAGTATATTTATTGTGCATCTTGGATCAATTTAGGGTTTTGCATTGGATTTAGAGCACTTGAAAAAGTTAGAAATGGCTTTTATTTCATTCATTTTGGTCATCGTTGAAGGAATCTGTGAGGGTTTCAAGCTCAGTGATTTTCTGGAAGATATGGGGGTTGCCTAATTTTCTAAGCATTTTGGGCCAAAACGGACCTCGATGTTGGATTCGCAGTGCCCAAAAACCCCTATTTTCATATAAAGTTTGTCCATTTTGGACAAAGTTGTTTGGAGAGGCAAAAAAAAATTGTAGGGAGGTCGTACAGCCTCCTAGCACACAGATTGAGGCACATTTTTTGAAAAAATTCAAATAAATATATAAAAAAATAAAAAACTAGCGTAGTTTTTTGCGCTTCTAGTTCAAATGGGACGCGCCACCCCCTCACCGCCCGACGGCCACCCATGCACCTCCCGCCACCGGTGGAAAACTTCACTCCACCACTAGTCTGCACTTGTCAGCCCCCGAGGGCTCCATTTTTGCTCAACGACGGTCATATTTGGGAACCAGGAACCATTCCCCAACCCCCTGCCAGGATTCATCCCCCAGCGCCAAGTCCTTGCTCAACCATGGTCACATGGGGACTGGGAGCCACTCCCCAACCCCTGTCAACCGCCTCAGCCCCTGCGCTGGTCACATTGGTGACCAGGGGTCGTGCCCAGACCCTGCCGGCAGCCCCTTGGTCTGCCTAAGCAGCTAGGGGCTTTATTTTTTAGCCCTTGAGGGCTGCAAAAGGCCATATTGGACATTTTTGGAGCAATTTCACAGAAACGGGCATAACTTGGGCATACGGCGTTGTTTTTTTGCAAACGAGATATTGTCAGAAAGTTGGTTCGAGCTCTACGCAATGGTGCAGGTCTGATTTTTTGGTTTTTCTTTTTTGATGCCTTGTTTTAGCCTCGGAAGTCACATGCTGTTGTTTTCACTCCGGGAGACATATCTTTTGACTCGCTTATCCATTTTTCACCATTCTTGCAGCATTGGAAAGCTAATTCAGTCCTCTACACAGATCTAACATCTATTTTTGTTTTTTGTTTATTAATATTTAACATTTTCTCCTTTTACAATCATTGGGTTATTGTAATAAATGAACTGATATAAAGTTCCATCAGAGGGGGTTTCTTGCATAATAATCTGATTACAGTGTGCATGCACTTTGATCTCCATCTTGTTTTGATGGCAACTTGCATGGGTTATATCTAGTTTCTTAGTTTCTTTTGGCCACATCTTTCCTTGCTTGACACATATCAGATTCACATCAGTTCACACTTCAGATTGAGAGTTTATGGTTATTGATCCACATTGGTTCAGATCCATCTCAGTTTGAGGGCCATGTTTTTACAGTTAATGTTTCAGAGTCTTTATGGTACTTGTTCCCATGGAAGAGTTTTAGTCTCAGTTTGGCATCGACATCGAGATACACAGTTTCCATATTCTGTCATCATTTCATCTACTGTTGCTTCACAGATTCCAGGGTTGTTCCAGTTTGTGAGTTTTCCAGTGTTCTGTGGCATCGGGTCTACTATTGCATTATTACGATTTTTCTTTGGTTTCTTGTAGACAAAAGTATCTTTCCTTGCTTTTCGGATTGCGGTTCCAGTGTTACTCCACAGTGTTCTTCCAATGCTTCTTTGTAGTAGTCATCTCATTGTAGGGGGGTTTTGTCCCACTGGGTTTTCCTTCTCTACCTCATTTTTGCATTTGTACATGGGTACTTGATCGGGCCTTATTGTCGAGACCCATTCATGCTTTCTTTCATTCATCTTAGTTTTAGGTGCATTCTTTTTTAGTCTCCCTAAGTTGCACTTATGGGGGGGTGTTAGTGTAATTAATATTTAATTACACTTGCATAACTTTACTTAGGTAATATTTTAATTCCTAGGTTAATTATTCTCATCTTTATCTTGTTGAGCTATCTTGTTACTCAAGATAAGATTAGGGTTATGCATACTTTGCTTATATAAAGAAAATTATCTCATGTAATTATGAATTCCTGAATAATAATTATTTGCACATCTTTTTGCAATAGCTTTGATTTTTTTGTTTTTCTCTTATGTGGAAGGTTTTTTGGTTTGCATGTCTGATCTTGGTTTCTAACAAACTCCCCCTCAGCAATTAGCATTCGCCCTTCAATTAATAGTATCCATAGGCCGAGTCACATACAACTTTACCTTCGACATAACTGATGTGTGTAGTAGTGATGAGGATCCCATAACTGACTTACCTATGCCTTTCGAAGATTCCTCCCTGCTCATGATTAGTACCTTGTCTTTTGAGTCAGACCATCAAACCCATGAAATAAACCTAGTCTACCCTCAACTCATCGATTACAACCAATGAGGACCACCAATTTTGGACACTTTTGAAAATGATGAGGTGCTCTCAGAATTCATGGGACTATGGGATATGATACCATATGGAGATCACAAGGTCAAGTTTGACATCATACTGGACACACATGCTTATTACGGGGAAACGATTGAATCCTTCAGTCACAAAAGTGAAAATCTGAGAATAATCTCTAGGTCCTAGATGCAGGGTTCATACGACCAATAGATTATTCAGAGTGGGTCTCAAACCTTGTACCTATTTCAAAGCCGACTAGGGGCATTTGTATCTGCACGGATTTTAGAGATCTAAACAAAGCATGTACCAAGGACGACTTTCCACTTCCAAACATCGACATGATCATGGATATGATGGTGGGACATGAGATGCTATATTTGATGGATAGATTCTTAGGTTATAACCAGATCATGATAGCAAAAGATGACCAGCATAAAACAACCTTCACTTGCCCATTGGGGACATATTGTTGGAATATGATGTTGTTCAGATTGAAGAATGTAGGAGCAACCTATCTGAGGGCCATGACACTAATATTTCATGACATGATCCACAAAATTGTGGAAGATTACGTGGATGACATACTAGCCAATTCAAAGAAAAGACGAGATCACATAGTAGCATTAGGCTCCATCTTTGATAGGTTAGAGGAATACAAAGTTAGACTCAATCTAAAGAAGTGTGTCTTCAGGGTACAGTCAAGAAAGCTCCTCGGGTATATAGTTTCAATGAGAAGGATTGGGATAGATCCTGCTAAGGTTAAGGCAATTCTCGAAATGGAGGCACCGAAAACATTGAAACAACTAAGAGGCTTACAAGGAAGACTCCAGTCCATTCGTTGATTCATAGCACAACTAGCAGACAAGGTTGTCCCCTACTCTCATCTACTCCATAAGGGGGTCACATACAATTGGGATGAGAAGTGTGATCAATCCTTCAACAAGATCAAGGAGTACTTACTCATGCCACTAGTCCTCATGTCGCCAATTCCAAGAAAACCTTTGATTTTATACATATCAACAACAACATCTCTCGGTGCTCTCTTGGCACAACATGATGAAAATGGAAAAGAGAGAGCTATCTATTATATCAACAGAACTATGGTGGGCCATGAGATGAATTATACATCCATTGAGAAAGCTTTCCTAGCAGTTGTATTTGCAGTACAAAATTTCAGACATTACATGCTAGCCCATCAAATAAAGCTCATCGCAAAGATAGACCCCCTCAAGTACTTGTTGTCTAAAGCAATGCTTACAGGGCGAACAAATAAGTGGGTTATGATCCTGACAGAGCATGATATTGAGTATGTGGAACGCAAGGCCATCAAAGGACAAGCAATTATAGATCAGTTGGTAGAGGCACCAATATATGTAGAGAATCCACTTGTATCATAATTCCCTGACAAATCAATCTTCAACCTAAGTGTAGCGGATCACTGGAAAATGTACTTTGATGGATCCTACACACATCACGGATCAGGGATAGGGATCTTCTTCATCACTCAGCAAGGGGATTGCATTCCAAAATCATACAAGTTGTCATTTCCATGCACAAATAACATTGCAAAATATGAAGCTCTTGTCATAGGGCTAAGAATTACAGTGCAATGGTAGATCATGGCACTTAAGGTCTACAGAGATTCATAGCTCATAATCAACTAGGTCAATAATGAGTATCAAATAAAGGATGAAAATTTGACTCCCTACAAGAAATTGGTTGAAAGACTTAAGGAGTCCTTCATTGAGATCACATTTGAATAGTTACCAAGAGCAAACAACAGAGTGACAGATGCAATGGCTACAATTGGATCACTCCTAGATGTCCCGCGCAATGTCCCAAAGAAAGAATTCCTCATAGAACAACTTCTCGTGCCCACATTCGAGGTACCAGAGTCCAAATTTGTGTGCAAAATCATTGGTCCTGGTGATCCCTAGTACCATGATATATACACTTACCTGAGAATAGGAGTCCTCCTCGCCAACATAACCCTAAACCTCAAAAGATCCTTTGTAAAAAATTTATCCCATTTTGTCATCCTAGGAGATACCCTATATTGTAGAAGCATTGAAGGGACTCTTTTACGTTGCCTAAACACTAAGGAGGCATTGACTGCCTTAACCGAGGTACATAACGACATTTGTTGTTCACATTCAAGCAATGTGACCTTGGCCAAGAAACTATTGAGGATAGGGTACTATTGGCCCACAATGGAAAGAGAACACATGACTATGTCAGAAGGTTTCTACAATGTCAGCAGCATGGGGATCTCATCCATGCACCAGCTCAAGAGCTCCACCCAATTGTTACGCCTTGGCCCTTTTCACAGTGGGGGCTCAATCTCGTTGGAAAAATTACCCCCACCTCATCCAGCGAACATAATTTTATCATCACTGCCACTGAGTACCTCACCAAGTGGGTGGAAGCCATTCCCATGACCTATATCATAGGAAAATAGATACCCAAGTTCATCCTGAACTACCTAATTTTCTGCTACAGTGTCCCTCAATCCATTATCTTAGATAATGGGACACCTTTCAAAAACTAGGATTTTCGTGACCTATGCCACAAGTTTAATATCCAACATTGCTTTTCAACCCCGTACTACCCCCAAGGAAATGACCAAGATGAGGCTACAAATAAAACCATCCTAAAGATCCCCAAGTAAACAGTCAATGACGTTGGTCGCAATTGGTATCTCCAATTGAATCTTGCCCTATGGGCCTATTGAACAAGTATTCACACACCAGCATGTGCCACCCCCTTCTCCCTGGTTTACGGATCAGAAGTTGTACTCCCCATTGAGATCGAGCTCCCATCACTGAGAATATCATTACAAAATCTCATCACAGATGAAGAATACTAGGTATCACAATTGAATGAGCTGGAATTATTGGATGAGCAATGCATGGATGCCTTAAACCATATGCAAGTCTACCAAAACTGACTCAAGCAAAGTTATAACAAGAAGATCAAGAGTCATGTTGGAGAACTTGTGTTGAAGGAGAATCAGAAGAATGTCCCAAATCTAGACAGTAAGGGCAAGTTTGAACCTAATTGGTTGGGACCCTTCATCATCACAATGAGCTATAAGTTAGGGGCATATCGGTTGTCAACGCCCAAAGGGGAACCTCTGCAAGAGCTTATGAACAACTCCCATCTCAAAATAATTTATGCCTAATCTTTCAAGGTATGAAACCAAAATACCAAAAAAAATTAAAAAAACATAAAAATCCAAAAAAAATAGAAAAAGGATTAAAAAAAGTAAAGAGAAAAATCATCCTCTAGTGAAAACCACTTCGGTGGTGCTTTGGGCAAGTACCTTGGCAAAAACCTGGCAAACAGACGCCTTATGTAAATAAGCACTTTCCATCCACCAGGATCTTCATGGCTTGTTCTGCATCATCCATCCATCACACTTCCATCATCCATCTATCTCCATCCATCACTCATCTGCGTCTGCATCATAGCTTTGTCTTGTGTTCATGTCATGATCCCCCCTAGTACTACTCGGCCCATTCTCAAGGTCAGTTTGTCCTGCCTTTATCAGAGTAGTCTATTGCACCATGCTAGGGGCATGTTCTCATCATATCAGATTCGTGTATATTCTTGAAGTCTTCCCTAAATCAAAAATCCAAAAACATAAAAAATTCATAAAATTAGAAATCCAAAAACATTCAAAGCATATCAAAATCCAAAAATAGGTCAAAAAAGTCAAAAAATTCAAAAATAGAGTCATCTTGTCGAACTACGTCATCTCTGAGCTTTGAACATAGGCAAGGTTGATCTTTGATCATCCCCCGAGACACTTAGGTCAGTCCTTTAGGAGTCCGTCATAATAAATTGACAATCCATTTGTTCATATCTCATCAATAATCAAGTCTATGCCATTCGAACTACGTGGTCTCTGCATGTATAACGTAGGCAAGGCTAATTTTTTGATTAGCTCCCGAGACCCTTGGGATAGGTCTTTAGGTTAGATTTTTGGTCAAAATCTCAAAAAACCCCAAAACATTGGAAAATTGAAAATCAAAACATTTGTAAAATCTCAAAAATACCAAAAACAATCTTAAAGCATTTCAAAAAGCCCAAAAAAATCCATCCATCTCATCTTGTTTTGACCCGCAATAAACATCACTCATAATAAATCATCATCACCCTCAACCTTTGGTGAAATAGTTAAAAACAATTCTAGCAGGTTACAAATGAAAACTCAAAACGTCAAGGTCTCAAGTCTAGGTCAGTAGGTAAACAAGTTGGTCAACTCTTGGTACTAATAGCTAATCATCCAATCAATCCCAAATTCATCTAATAACATCATGTCTTAGGATGCATCCTTCCTACAATGGACATCAACATCAGGCATCACCGTAGTTTAGTCTTGGCTAGCAGTATGAAGAACATTAGCTTGTTTGTTTACTTTATCTTTGTCTTTTAGCTTATCTTATTGCACTCATTTCGATGACCTCTTGATGATGTCCAGACAAAAGGATTTAGAGAGAAAGGAATGGGGCAACAATCATTATCTTTTTATCTGTTGTGCTTGTTGGATGTTCTTGTAATATAACCTTGGTCATACGTGCTTTGTTTGGGTGTAGGGAGGGTGTTTTAGGTGTCTTGCTGACCACATAGGAAGGATTTCCTTTCTATTTTTTAGTCTAAGACATTTGGAATATTTGAATTGCATTTTGGATAAGGTTTCGTATGTCAGGTGTGAATAGGAGTACTCCTATCTGATTGTCGAGTCAAAGTCCATCACACTAGGTGCAACGCCATCCTGGTCCTTTATACCTTGATGCATTGTGCCTATGTGTTATCAAACATAAGGTAAATAGCCCTTTTAAAGTCCCAATTCCTGGTAAGAAAATCATCATCATCATCATCATCGTCATCATCATCTCTAATAAAGTTGACTTGCTGGATTCTCTTATTTCTTCATGCTTCTCTCTGTGCGAACATGGTACCATGATAATTAATCACAAATCATCGCTAATGCATCCATCCTACATCCACAAACCATCAGCATAATACTACATATTATATCATGTAAGAAACATCTCACATGCATTGCATTTCATCATTACGTAATATAGATTGGTTATTCTAAGCATCTCATAAACCATACATTTGCATTCATTGCATAGACATAAAAGTGTCATCGCATAGGCATTATTAAATCATATCATATGCATCATCAAAGCATCCATTGCATTATCACATATACAAATATCATATCATTTGCCACATCATATCATTTGCATCATATAAAAGCATTATCGCATCATATCATATGCATCATCATGTCATCCATATACATGAGAAAGATATTGAAAAAGAAAAAGAATATGCCATTGCATCTCATACATTTTATCATCATCATCCATTAGGTGCATAATATAGATTTGTTAGTCTAAGCATTTTAAACCATTTGCACTTGCACCATCCATGCATCAACATAAAAAGTGCATAGAAAGATATTGAAAAAGAAATACATCCATCCATAAACATTTGCATAATCACTGCATCACATCATAACATCACATAGAATAAAAAGAATACATGCATCAAATAAGATAGAAGTCATCGCATCACATATAGAACATCACATATAGGAAATTAAATGCATCCATCCATCATGCATAAATAAGATAGAACACATCATCAAACATCAAATCGAACCATATCATCTCATATACCATCAAAATAATAATACAATTGTCATGGTACAAGAATCAGGACCATGTGTGTATATCAATCAATATAATACAATCGCCCACGAGGCTATCAAAAATGGAGCTCGTGGATCTCAAAAATAATGTTGTCTCTGATAAAAAATGTTGAGGCTAGCCCTAATGGCTGCTTGCCTCACCCAACTGTCTCTCGGGCTAATCCTGCCTCTGCCCTATCTGCTGTGAGAAGCCTAGTGCTTGAGCTGCTCGTGGTACTGCCTGATGATAATGTACCTTGTAATACTATACCTCCATGACTTCCTCACGGTACATCCTAGTGAGGACGGTCCTGCCCTGTGTGGCCTCTAGCTGCTAGCATTTCTTGGTCTCCTGTGCCAGCTATAACTCGATGACCTGTCGCTGATGGACGACCTGAACTAGCTCAACTCTCACCTGATCCCTCTCAGCTGTCAAAGTGGCAACTTGTGCCTACAACTGTTGGATCAATGCATCTCTCTAGTCTAGCTTGGGTGGTGGTGGCTGCTACTGCTGGTCTCTTGACTTCCTATCCCCATCTCTCGACTTCCTGTCTCCATTTCTATATTGATCTCTAGGCACCTAGTCTCTCTATCCCCTCTGATCTAGAGGTGGCCCACCTCCTCCTCTGCCTCCGTCACCGTCTCCTTTGCCTCTTTTCCCCCAACCCCACCCTGTTGATCGACCTCGAGGTCTCCATCATGGTATTAATGCACCAGGCATTGTCAATCTAACCGGCGGACAAAACTAATCTCGATATGCCTGAGTAGTCCCTGGGTCCACCTGTCCCTAATCATATGGCCATGGCCTAGCCACCAGCTATTTGAAGGAATCAACTGCCTCCTCTGGAGGGATCATGTGACCCCATGTGGTCTCCCTTGTGGTACACACAAATATGGCCATGTACTAGTCATCGAGACATTCCTGCACATCTCCAAACTGTCTAGCAACTCGGTCTAGCAGATAACGCTCTATCATCGTATACTCCTTGCCCTGCATGAGTCTGTCTTGTTTGGAAAAGAAGAGTTGTTGAACATCATCGTACCAGGTAGGCATGCTGATCCAAGGCCTCCAAGTAAAAATGGCCATCTCATCGATGACCCTCTGCCAGTAATGGATGTCAGTTGTCCCTGTATGTGTAAATGTCAATCCCCCCTTATATCTCTAGACGGCTAGGTCATTTGGCTCCATGTCAACCAAAGTGACTCGTGGGCGAAGCACTGTAATGTGCTCCTAGGCTCAAATGTGTAAGAGTGTGACTCATGCTCTGATAGCCCTGCTATCACAATATGCAAACTCGTGTAAGTCATGATAGAGCAAGGCCAACATCACTGGCCCCCATGCAAAACACTCTCTCTGTCAGAGCTTCCACTCCCAAGTAAGACCCCATATTGGACTAAAATATTGGTCACACCGATCTGGTGCCACAATCCCTGAGATGATGGATGCTACAATCAATCTGAATGTCGGCACTGAAGCCCTATACCGCTCTAACTCGATTTGTCCCTCAGCAAAAATGACCTCATCAATGCCCATGACCTCGTAGCAGGCCTCTGTCCTGGGGTCCACATCATAGATAACTCACTCTCCATGGATCAACAAACGAAGAATACGCCACACATCCTCCAAGGTCATTGCCGTCTTGCCTGTAGGGAAGTGAAACGAGGACATCTCACTGTGCCATTGTTCTGCTAATGCTGTCATCATCCTCAAGTGTGTCCTGATGGCTAGGGCATATGTGACATACCAAAGCCCAATCGCACCAAGGTGCTCCTGCAACAACTCGTGCAAACTAGGATTATGAGTCAATCTGCTCAGAATCGAGGACCTATGCTCTTGTGAGTGTACTGGCTCCATGTCCTCCTACATCAGAAAAGTCACCGCATCAAGTTTCATAAAAAAATTGAGATCCTATTTGGAGTTTTCACAACCAAAACAACAAATGTGTCGCTGTTTGCATATGCGTCATTGTTTGAAAATTCTAAACTGTGCCGCTGGAGACCTAAAAGTTCCAAACTGCGCCACGATGTCACAGTTTAATCGTAGATCAATTTGGCCCCTAAACCTAAATTCCTAATTGCACCATCGCGACGCTACTTGCAAAGGTGGTGAACTTTGAATGCTAAACCCTAAACTCTAAACTAGACCGCTGCGGCGTATGACACAAAAGTGGCACACTTTAAGGCCGCACGGTGCTGATTCAAGGCTTTCAATGTGACATACCAAAGCCCAATCACACCAAGGTGCTCCTGCAACAACTCGTGCAAACTAGGATTTTGAGTCAATCTACTCAGAATCAAGGACCTATGCTCCTGTGAGTGTACTAGCTCCATGTCCTCCTGCATCAGAAAAGTCACCGCATCAAGTTTTGTAAAAAAATTGGGATCCTATTGGAGTTTTAACAACCAAAAAAATAAATGCATTGCTGTTTGCATATGCGTCATTGTTTGAAAATTTTAAACTGTATTGCTGGAGACCTAAAAGTTCCAAACTATGCCACGATGTCACAGTTTAATCGTAGATCATTTTGGCCCCTAAACCTAAATTCCTAATTGCACCATCGTGGCGCTACTTGCAAAGGTGGTGAACTTTGAATGCTAAACCCTAAACTCTAAACAGGACTGCTACGGCGTATGACACAAAAGTGGCACACTTTAAGGTCACGCGGTGCTGATTCAAGGCTTTCAATGCAACATACCAAATCCCAATCACACCAAGGTGCTCCTGCAACAACTCGTGAAAACTAGGATTTTGAGTCAATCTGCTTAGAATCGAGGACCTGTGCTCCTGTGAGTGTACTGGCTCCATGTCCTCTTGCATCAGAAAAGTCACCACATCAAGTTTCGTAAAAAAATCAGGATCTTATTGGAGTTTTCACAACCAAAAAAGAAAATGCATCATTGTTTGAAAATTCTAAACTGTGTCGCTGGAGACCTAAAAGTTCCAAACTGCGCCACGATGTCACAGTTTAATCGTAGATCAATTTGGCCCCTAAACCTAAATTCCTAATTGCACCACCGCGACACTACTTGCAAAGGTGGTGAACTTTGAATGCTAAACCCTAAACTCTAAACTGGACTGCTGCGGCGCATCACACAAAAGTGGCACACTTTAAGGCCGCATGGTGTTGATTCAAGGCTTTTAATGCCGCCAAACAGTGCCACTTGACTTGTTTGACCTTTGGACCCTAATTAATGCACACGAAAGATGAAAAAAACAAGTTAGGTAAGGGTCACATACTGGTGATCTTGTGCCTGGAAGCCGTTGGTACACTCGCATACACAAAAATGTGTCGTGGAAGCATGCGTTGTGCCATCTCGAACAATGGTCAGAACTCAAAAGTGCTAAATCTCTAAGGGCTGAATGTGCAAATGAATTGGAAGTGGCCCCTCGAGGCCTATTTAAGCTTGAAAACTAGGGTTTTTTGACCCTATTTAGCCGTCCAACTAGGGTTTTGGACCCCCGATCCCGTTTTTTCCCAATCGAAGGTCATTTTGCATCATTTTTTTCTCATTTTGACATGTTTTTGGCATCTTGGACCCTTTTTGGACCTGTTGGGCACCTTGTCCTCTTTTTCTTGAGATCACCCAAAAATCCAAATTTTTGTCCGATCTCTCGAGGGGGAAGTATACCAGCATAATTCTTTCACTGGGGCAACAGTGGGGCATTTGAAAAAAAATGATTTTTTTTGAATTTTGATCATGACTAGGTTATTCTTTAAACTAACGTAGCGGGTACATTGCTTCAAAGAGGGGAAAATGTAGACACAAAAAATGTACTGATTGATCCTATACACTTGATCCTGATTTACTAACACTGTTTCATCCTGAATCATCTCCTTTGCTAATCATTTAATTAGATAATCTCTATTTAATTAAACTCATCATATTTCATCTCTTAATTAAATAAATAATTTTATCTGATTATGTCATCTTTTCCCTTTTAATTAAATAATTCATTTTATTTAATTAATCTCTAAAGTCATTCTATTAAATTAAATAAATTAATCTTTATTTGATTTAATCTAACATCATCCCTTTTAATTAAATAAATCAAATCTTTATTTAATTAAGTTTAAAATCATATTCCTCTCATTTTGATTTAAATTAATCCAAACATTTAAATCAAATAGTCAAATTAGTTAATCTCTCTCTTAATTAATTAAATCCTGATTAATGCCAATCTTAATCCATCAAATCCTCTAGCTTTTGCAACTTGATCATGAATTTTTTTTAATTGATTTATTAAATCTTCAATTTCTTTCAAAAAGGCATCAAAAGGGAATATTCTCCAAGTTTAAAAAATCCCTTCAAAAGGGTTTGTACATCCAACAAGGTATTTAAGTTTCTTACATGTCCTTTGCCTTGAGCCAAGTGGCATTAACTTCATTTTCTCCTCCCTCCAACTTGTCATTTCATCCATTTTGAAATTCCACCTAATTGCATTTAATTGCACAATGACCAAAATGTGCTCCACTTTTGTCCACTCACATGTTGACAAGTGGCTTTATGCTATTGGTTGGTCTTTTGTCCCACATTCATCCATTTTGCCTCATCCTCCATCTCTTTCATCTATAAATAGGAGGCTCTCATTTGGATTTTGGATTCACAACTTTATGCAAAGTCATTATCTTGAGATTTTGAATTTGTTCATCCATTGTTCATCCATTGTTCATATTTTCATAGCTAGGTTATGCAGAAATTTCACCAAGGAGCATCAAATCTTCACCGATCATCATTCAAGCTTGCAAGGAATTGGGAAAGGGCCATTTTCCACTTGAAAATGGCACCAATTCCCCCATGGGATTGAGATTTTATTTGCATTAAATAGGATTTGATGTCTTTTGTTTGTGTTCTTCATGATATTTCTTATTTTTTTTGCATTTCAAATGGATTTCATGGGGAATGTTGTTTCTAACTTGCATATGGGACTAATTATGTGTTTGTTCTTTATGTTTGTGCAGGTCTAGGATCACTATTCATAGTTCTTGGTTCCTCTTCATGCACTACTTTAAGGCATTCAGTTTCAATGTACCTGTCATACCTCTCCCTTGTCAGCATTATGGGGAGGTTTCTATTGTTGGTGTTAATGCTTCTTTGGTTTCGCGTTGGAGTGAGCTATGTATATAGTATTTGTTCCTATGTACTAGGTGGATGTAGTGGCTGGTTACGCATGCATTTTGGTGAGAGCACTTACCATATGGACACTCTTGCATTCCTATTTCTGGAGGCGACCTTCCATTTTCACTTGATCAACTCTTAAGACTATTGGTACTTGTGCCATTTGTATCTTCAAGTTCCAGATGTTTTGCCTTGGTTTGCCACCAGATTCGAGTAGTGTCATTGAGGGCACTCATGCAAATTCTTGTCTTCTTGATCTTGATCATCATTTGTTTCAGAGAGGTTTTTTCTTTCAACATTTCAATAGTCATTCTATGACAGTGTTTGCAACTTCTTCATGCTTCAGTGGTGTTCTTCATGTTCATCCTTTGTTCCTATCTTTTGGGACAATTTCTTCTTGATTGGAGGCTTCTTAGTCCTTCACTCTTGTTTGGAGGCTTCTTAGTCCTTCACTTGTATTTCTCTCTTTTGGAGAGGAATTTTTCCCATGAGGTTTTCTCCTTTTCTCTTGTTGTGAGAGATCTTTTACATTTGTACATGGGTACCTCATCTGGCCTTGTTTGTCGGGACCCATCTTTGCTTTCATGCATTTTGTCCTTAGTTTTTTAGCTTCTCCCTAAGTTCATCTTAAGTGGGGGTGTTAGAGTAATAGGTTGTTTACTTGATTAATTAATTAAGTCACCTTTACTTTATTTCACTTAAGCCAAACTTATGAATCTTTATTTTGCATTATTAAATTAGTCATGTCATCTGGTTTATTATGATCTTGAAACATGTCACATGCTAATTTACTCCTCTTCCTAGGGTTTTCACTTTAGGGTTTTGATCTCCTTTCTTAAGGATTGATCTCTTTATAATTATTAACTTCTCGGGTAATGCATTTTTGCTTCATATTTGCATATCACCTAAGTCACAAGATTCGAATTCGAATTCGAATTCGGCAACAATGAAATTCAGATGAAATTCGGCAAGGAAAAAATTCGACAAGTATAAAATTCGGATCAAATTCACCTTATGTAATTTTTTTTCTTTTTAATAAATATAACTAATGATACTATATTAATAAATTAAAACTATTGAACTTTAAATATAATTATTAAATAATAAAATATTAAAGTGTTATTATGACAGTTTTCTTGAATTAGCACGAGATTGTAGGTATATATATATATATATATTAAAATTAGACTTTGCTTATATTATGGCACTGAGATCCCAAGTGCTATAAGGCTTGATAATAATTAAAAGTGCTAGATTTTATTTAAATAGTAATTTTTTATTTTTATCATTAAAAAATTAATTATTAAAAAAATATTAAATTGATTTATATTTAAAAAACATATGATTAATAAGTGAAGTAAAATAATACTAAATATAAATATATTAAATATAAATAAAATAATTTTTAAAACTTTTAATTAATGTCATAATTCAATTAAGAATATAAGATTGTTGTTTAAAATAATATTAAATATAAAAAAACTTCAAAAAAGCATAATAAAAATATAACATTTTGTTTAAAATTTTATAAAATATAGATTTTTTTTTTAAATAAAAACTTTAAAAAACCTAATAAAATTTTTACATTGTTTTTTAAAATTTTATAAACAAAAAAAAAATTAATAATATTTTAAGATTTTATAAAGTGAAAAACAAAACAGAAAAACCTAATAATAATTTAAGACGTCTGAAAAACAAAAAATCTAAATTTAATGGAGACATGAAGTGTTTTCACGGATGCTTGAAGTCGCGGACGAGTTGCAGCTTGCAAAGACAGTTCTTCTTCACGAATCCGTCTGAAATCTCAACAGCGTGTGAATCCAAGGCCCAGTGTGTGGAAGGCTCAGCAATGCAGTCGGTCACTGTTATAGATTCAAACACCGAACCAAAAGCTCTTTTCAGTTTCTCACGATTTTTTGAGGAATCGGTCACAATTTGGAATGTTCTTCTCTGAAGATTGAAACAAAAACCCTAAAAACATATTAAAAATATATATTTTTGAAAAAAAAGGGTCTCTGTTCCGTACGAATTTATTGGCGAATTTTTATGAATTTGATAAGTTTTTTATAGATTTGCTGAATTTCGAATCTGATGCCAAAAATTTGGCAAATCTTGTGACTTAGCATATCACCATTCTTGTGTCTCTTGATCTCCTTTGGTGACAAGTTATTTGCTTGCAAGTGTTCATTGGGATTTGTGAGGTTGAACTATCAACTTCTACACCTTGTTGGCAACCATCTCATATTTTTCCAGAAATTCTTGAAAATTTTCCACTTCAACATGGTATTTCTTCAATTAGAATGATTTAAAAATAAAAATAAAAATACCCTTTTGTAGAGCTTGGAGTCAAGAATCCAAATATATATATTTTTTGATATTTTGATTAGTTTTAATATGTTTTTTATTTTAAATAATGCAAGTAGGTTGTTAAAATAAAAAATGAGGTTGATTATAAATTAAAAAAATACTAAATCATATTTAAAAAATTGAAGAACATATGATGCACTAGAGGAGAGAATCCTCTTCAAAAGGGTATAATTTGTTTTTTGAAAATGATAAAAAAATTTAGGGAAAAAAAAAAAATCTATTTATTTCTTAGCATTAACTCAACGTTACTTTTTCCTAAAATTTTCAGCAATTCAAAATCTGCTCTTAAATTTATAAAAAAATATTATAACTTTTTTTTAAAAATTAAAAAATTACACAAATAAGCTTCATCAAGAGTTCTATATTTCATTAGTTTGCATCATTTTGAAATTCAAAACATAAAGACCACTTTTATGCGGTCGAAGTTGAGAATTTTTGTTTGTGTTGGTTGATTCCTTTATAAAGTGTGACATAGGTTTGTACTTTTACCCTGCAAGAGGTTACGAGAGGTACCTTACCCTATTAAATGTCCCTTTTTAAAAAAAATTATCTAAACTCTTGCTTTTTTTTTTCTACAAAAATGATAAAAATCAGAATGTTTAAAAAAGTGATCATACCTATTGTGCACGAGAAGGAGTAATGGCAGTTGAGGCTGTATGGTCATACAAAAAATTTGTAGATCCTTAGCTACTATTTTTTTCAACTTCTTCAAATTTGATGAAACAACAGACAATCTTTAGGTTTTCAGCCATTTTGAACTCAACGGTGATGCCCATTTTGCCCTAGGATGAGCCAATTTTTCTCTCAAGACCAGACCTCTCAAAATTTGAACATGAAGTCATAGATCTAGTGCTTTGATACCATGTTGGAGTTGATAGTGAATCCCACAGCTCCCATAAATCACCTGCAACCAAAACACCTATCACATCTGAAGAGAAAAAGCCATTGCTATGTTCATGCAACCTTGAGAAGAGATGATCTAGAAAAAAATGATTGTGTAATGAATTAATTTGAATTGAATTATGATTAAAATGAATGATAATCCTTATAGAAGGAAAAAAAACCCTAGATGAGGATTTGATTAGATTGTGATAAGTGTCTTAATCTCATGCAATGAGACAACTTCACCTATATTTAGTCCAATCTAATTAATAAAAAACACTCCTAAGTTTAGCTCAAGTGAATAAAGTAAAAGGGACTTAATAATTAATTAATGATCAATTAATTATCAAGTGATGTCCTAATTACTCCAACACTTTGTATGCAACCAATTGGAGGGTGTCACATATTGTCACTAATGTTCCTATGTTGAGATTTTAGATGGTGAATTAGGCCAAATAGAGACTTATCACTATACTTAGCTCAACTACATTGCATGGTCATGCTTGAAGTGTCATACTACATTATTTCTACCCTTTTCTATTAGTTATTGGGAGCCAATTGGATGCTAGTTGGTAGAACAATTTATTATCTTGTTATTTAAAGACATTTATTTATATGTAATTAAATATATAAGAGAATCATCCTAGATCATGTGAAAACAAGGAGAATAAAAGAGTATTCATTTTAGGAAAACATCAATTTAGAGTACTAAAATAAACACATATGCATTTGAATTAGAATATAGGTCTTTGCACACTTGCTTGTTTTCTTCTAACATTTGAAGGCTATAAGGTTGGTTTGAAAAGGGGCTTGTTTGAGGAGAACTTGATCCTCACAATTTGACAACTTCCCTTAAGGTATTTCTAAATGTCACATGCTATCAAAAATTAAGATGAGATAGGTTTTAAAAGTCTATAGTCTACTAGATTGATCTTCAGGGTTACATAACAATTTCATGCATCAAATCATTTTCATGAAGCTTATGTTAAACCTAGAGGGGACTTAGATTCAACCTTCAAAGGATTCAGAGAGTCTTTTGATTCCAAGATGTTGAAAGCATCAATTTTTGAGAATTTTGTTGTTTGAAATGGTGTTTCTGAGCATTTTTCCACTTTTGTGCCTAGCGTAGATGTCTACACATCATACTAGTGTCCTAGGATAATTTATCATTTGAAGGATATTTCTGAGCATTTTTCCACTTGTCACCTTCTCAGGTCAGTGGAAATGACTCAGAATGATTTTGCTCATAATGAGGGTTCCCCAAGCCTAGTATAGGCAAGGGGGGATGCTTCTTACAAATCTTAGTAACAAGCAAATGACCCATCTTAGCAATCGAGTAGGTTGGATTTTCAAGGAAAACACTCACCCGAGGTTTCAAAATCTTGGGTGTATTGCTAACAATTCATTGATCCAACCATCTTTGCTATAATTCCCCCCCATCCCATAAGGGTAGTCATATGACCCAAAATTTTGATCAAGAAAGAGGTGGTCTCTAAACTCAATTCCCATGGGTTGGTTCATCAGTCGGCCTACCAACCAACACGATCAAGGAAGAGGTGGCCAATTAGGTGGGAGGTCTAGTTGGGGATGGCTAGGAGGACTAAATCTAAATGACTTGTTAGCTCTTTGTCTTCTCTCCTCTTCTCATTTTTGAATCTAACTTTTTATTTTGTAGAACTCTCTCTCTCTCAAAACTCTTTTGGCTCTCACAACACTCTCTAACAACTACAATTTTTACAACATTCTCTTCAACTTTCTTTTTCTCTTGGCTTTCTCAAGCCTCTACAGGTAATATTATCCAATTTCTTATTGTTATTAGAAGCACCTTTATTAATTTGTACCATCGAGCACCTTGGGATTGCCACAACCCTTATCAATTCATTTTATTTCACTATTCTTATTTCTAGATGCACTTACAAAAAAATACACACACTATTTCTTTTTCTCTCTATCTATCTTGGTTGTTGTGGAGGTGGAAACACCAAAGCAGGGATTTGACTAAGGAAAATCCCCAAACAACCCCAAACATTTTTTTCCCTTGTTCTTGCAGGTATTTTGAAAACACTCAACCATATAGAGGTTTGCAAGTGTTTGTTTGTTGTTCATTTCTTTTATCAAGTTATTTATATCTTGTCATTTAGTTTATTTCCTTGTATTTTTATTATATAATATTTGCTAATGTGTTTCTTATTTCTAGTTTTGTAGGTTAGTTGGATTGTGAAGTTGGGTTTTCACGTTTTCTAGGTTTTTTTTATGCATTGTTCACACATACAACAACAAGATGCATTGGCATCTTGGTCAGTGACTTCCTCCTTTGAACTCCAGATTCCTCAATATCTATATTTTCCATTTCTATTCTTATAAAGTTATTTTTATTCATCTGTTTTCAATAATTTTCACCAGTTTATTTTTCTTATGCATCTTAGCTAACTATTTACATTTTTCTATTCAAATAAATCAATATAGTTTTTAAATAAAATTCAAAATATTGGTTTATTGAATATAATAAATGAAATTTACTCTTAGAGGGACCTTGTTTCCTTTCGTTAGAGTAGATTTCCTTCGTTACAATCCCATCATCAATTTGAGAGCTAAGTACACTTATCTTTTAATTTAATTTCTAAAAAATAATATTTTAATTATCATTCTCAACTCATCTAATTTACAGGGAAATTAATTATACTTTATTATTTACGCCATTAACCTAAATTAACTCAAAGAGATTTGTTCTCTTACAAAAAATATCTAAAAAAATTATTAAAGAAACTTGTAAAATAACTTAAATTTTAAAATTTCATAATATAACTATAATTTCTTTTAATGGAAACAATGAAGTACATAGACATTGACATCTCTTCCTTTTGAACAAGTGGAGTACAACATGATGAGTAAGTGAACATCTAAACTAGAAGTAGTCCTTCAACTACATTGTCATGAGTAGGGGGATTAGTTTATCAAAGTCATCAAGGGTTTGAGCCCTGATTAATTGTGCCTCCAAGAATTTGAACCTTGGTGTATGGTGTAATCAAAGAACGTGCCATTATTCTCATCAATTGTACTCAACCAATTGGGGATTAGTTTATCAAAGTCACCCAGGGGTTGAATCTAGATTAATTGCGCCTCCAAGAATTTGAACCTTGGTGTATGGTGTAATCAAAGAACATGCCATTATTTTCACCAATTGTACTCAACCAATTAAACAACAAATCAAAAAACATACCATTATATAAGTGCTTACAACATGACTGAGCCATTACACCAAGCGTCCTTCAACTTAAACATCAAACTTTATTCCTACACATTGCTCCCATCATCACATTGGACATCCTTTGCTCCAAAGGTATACAACCCATAAAACATAAGAGTTCGTATGGCGAAAGATATTATACCAAAAGGTTAAAGGCAAATTCTAGATCCCCCATCCCCTCCATGGGACCACCCCCTAAGTGGGGCAGAGTGTTCCTGTTTGCAGAGGGTGCAAGGGCGCTGGTGGAAAGCGTGACATGAAAGACAAAGGTCAGAAAGAAAACTGGCTAAAGTTTTGCGGCGATGATTCCGGCAAGTCGTAGACACCATGTACCTATCTTGGCGTCCCGGTCGGTTGGGCTCCCGACAAAACTGGGGCCTACATTACCCACCTCTAGTTAAGCTGGCTTCCCACTCTGAGTTACAATCTAATTCCATTCCGTTACTCTTCATCAAACAACATTTCCCAAAACCGGTCAATCAAAACCCGTCGGTTAGCAACAAGCGGTTTTGAGATCGCTGAAGGCGGTTTGGCGTTTTCAAGGCTCTCGACAACCAAAATGATTTCATAGGAATCAAAAATGTTAAACGGCTTCCCTTTATGCTCATTTAAAACTAGATATATGTGGGGATGATAATTTGAATTTAGCAAAGAATTACAGGGTAAAATTGGCTGTACCAAGATTTTTGCCGCTACCGTTGTGCCCAAAAAAACAAGCTGATGAGAATCGCTCTCATTACCGAAATATTTGGAGCCGACGAAATCGTATGTATAAAGACGAATTTTAAGCATTTGTAATGGCGGAGAGTTGACGAGGAGGACATATTTTTGGTTGCAAGCATGAAGTTCATGAAGCTTGGATCGAAGTCGGACACCTTCTACAGTGAAGATGGTGTCAGGTACGAGGAAATAAATCTTTGAATGTTCTAAATTCTGAAGAAAAGTGCCTCATGCTGCGAGACTTTTGCCGCTGTTTTTCAGCAGCTATTGTTAGAATTGTGGAAATGTTTCTGTATGTATTTGTGTTCGCTGCGTGAGAAAATGTTTTTGTTTCCGAAATATTGATGCAAAATGACTTTAGTACGAGATTGTCAGGCGAGTGAAGAGATTTGAATCTTTTTAGGTTCTATTTCTCAGTGTTATTGTTGAATTTCTGGTAAAATTTGCAGTATTAATGTGACAAGCGGCATCAAAAATGATTTGTTGTGTTTGTTTTTGAGGCACACCGCACGCTTGAACTCAAGTAGTATTCTGTATTTGTAAGGATTGCTGCATTGCGTGAGAAAATGTTTTTGTTTTCGAAATATTGATGCAAACGAGATTGTCAGGCGAGTGAAGAGATTTGAATCTTTTTAAGTTTCCATTTCTCAGTGTTATTGTTGAATTTCTGGTAAAATTTGCAGTATTAATGTGACAAGCGGCATCAAAAATGATTTGTTGTGTTTGTTTTTGAGGCACACCGCACGCTTGAACTCAAGTAGTATTCTGTATTTGTAAGGATTGCTGCATTTCCGAAAATTCATAACATGCACCGTGTGTTTGGACACATTTTGAGGTGATTTGTTGCCGTATTTCTATTTTCAAGTGTTCTAAGGTAGGACATGCAGTTTAGGTGCTATCAAACGCTATTCTTTTTCGTTGCGGCTTTAAAATTTAAAATTCTGACAACTTTTTAAAGGCTAGTTGTTTCTTATAATAAAGATTTAGGCATAAAATATGGCAATTCTTTAATCGCAATGCGTGGAATTGCGATTGCGCTAGTTCATGTTTACGAAGAAATCTTTTCCGTCTTTTAGCACGCTGAGACGCCAACCTCAGACACAAAATAAGGATGGTTTCATGCAGATTGATATGATCTGAAACGGGAAAAAAATCTACATAAATGTCGCATGGAATTTTATTTTTCTGTTTTCTCAAGTATGTTCAAGGGATCTATTCAAAATAATCTTTCCTGTTCTGAGTTTGTTTGAGGTATCTTCCGAGTGCTAGGACCACATACAATTCAGTAACTCCAGGATATATTTGAAGCCTCTTTACAGTAGTTAGTAGTAAAGAAAGGGCTTTACCATAGCTGGTTTCAGGATCTAGTTTTCCTTGCCATTGGTAGTTGCCTCTTCCGTGGACGCTGCCTTCTCAGATTTCATACTTTCTTCAACCTTAAAAAGCTGATTAACTAACACCCGCTCACCGCCCGCGGCCCCCCGCTGCCGGCCACAACAAAAACAAAGTTCTAGGGTATATTCGAGATAACTGATTTGTCGGAGATTTACTCTATCAGCAACATGAAAGGATTCATGTGAAGGATGATGACCGTAATTTAAGAAATGCAGCTATAATCTAAAACATTGGAAATGAAGCACAAAAGAAAGAACATCTCAGAAGAGGTCTCAAAGCAGTATAAAACAATAGAAAAAAAAAACTGAAATGCCCAAAAGGGGCGCTTTCTGGATACTTACCTACTCACAAGAGTAGTGTCTCAGATTTCTAAGGAATTGTTCCTCATCTGTGGATTGTATCAACCTAGGCCACAAGCTGTTTAGCTATTTGTTATAACTTATAGCTGCAGATCATGATTGTATTGGGAATCCCATTTCATGTACAGGATGTTTTTTTTACATATCTTTTCTCTCAGTGCACATTTTCTAGACAAGATTCCTTGTAAGGCACATCCATCAGTGAACGATTGTGCAAACACGAGGAAAACGACATCAAACTCAAGAGCATGGATCCTTGAAAGGAAGTTCAATACTTAGTTTGGCAAACTGCTTCTGTTGCTTTGTGGATTTTGTACGGATAGAATTATGTTGCAGGAGTGTACAAATTACAATTAGTTAGTTTTGTATATTTAGATGCTCTATCAACAAATGGATACGATGTAAGCATGCAGCTCAAGAAGTTTCAATAAATGTTAATATTTTATTACTTAAAGGAAGGAATGACATTATAATTGAAAGAACATAGAGCACGAGAACTTATCCTATTTGCAAAGCTTAACTTTCTGAATTGTCTGTTAATGAGAAAATTATTCCTCTAACCTTGATAACATCAGAACTACTCATGTAAACAAGTACAGCAGATTTAGGAACTGTTAGGCTAAGTAAAATTATCAAGTGCTTTAACTACAATATTTTTTTGGTAGTAATTGCTGGTGCAGGTGCTAGGCAAGAATTGTGGTACCATATTACAGTGCAGCACTGTGCTGTGGGATTTTTTTCATTGCTGGTACAGGTACTAGGCAAGAATTTCTGTTTAAATAAGCCCTATTCTTTATTTTTGTATTAATGTTGTGAAGTGTATCTATCATCTCTCCACGGTTGTCACATCTCCTATGGCAGCTACCAGTGAAGGTGTGGTTTTACCGTTTTAGTGATACAATTCTTGTGGACTGGATTGCCGCTTGAACACAATTTTCTCATGGGTGGATTCGAAGTCCTCCTGGAGAAGTAGAGTCAAATTGATACCAATAACAACATTGCCACCATTCCTTTGGTTGTCTCTATTTGAAAGAGTATACCAAAAAGAGGCACGAACAATATTGTTGCTAGTAGTAGCCTTGAAGCTGCAACCACCAAGATCGCTTGCATAGAAAAGAACAAAAAGGTAAGGGGCTGACTGCTGATCATTTGTCAGGTAAAATTCTTGGAGCCTCTTCCATGATCTTATGGGGACACCTCACCAAACTTGCGGGGTTCATTTAAATTGAGAGGGAAACTATTTTCATTACCAAGGTTTAAGCATTAATTCATCATGCTGACAATTTTTCTCTTGGGATGGAGAACATAAGGCCTCTTGAAGGATCCTATTGTTCTCAATTCCAATATGGAAAAAAAATTCAACATTAAAGGATTCATCTATCAATCACGTGGATATAAATGCTTTAAAAATAACTCTTGGAACTCTAAGCTTTCCAACGTTTTTTTCAAACTGAGTACAACTACGTGAACATGTTCCAAGAAGCAATGCTTCCCTGATCCATATTGGCTCTATTTAATGAGATTCAGATGGCTCTTAGCCTTCCGATGTTTTACAACAGTTTTGATAGGTGTTGGTGTGAGATTGTAACTGCCATCTGCATATGCAAGAGACCATGTGCCTTGTGTCTTCATTGGGTCAGTTTCTAAAGCTAAACGATCACCTATATAACTGTTCATTTAGCACACTTTTGGCATCTACCTTATGTTTTCTATCAAACTTGAGTTAATCCACTCTAGATTGCACCTCCATATTTTGGGAGGCCTTTGGCTCCTTAGAATCCTTATTTATAAAGGAGAGTCATACGCCTCAAACCTTTTCTTCTAAGTACTCATCCAGCCATTCTTTGTACATTATGTAATCAGTACTTGATATAGGCTTGCAACTATCACTTTCTCTGCCTCTTTTATAGCCGAACAAGAAGTTTGATTCCATTCCTTTTAAACAATGAGTGCTTGCCCTTCCTTAGTCAGCTGATATTTGTTCTTATTCTACTTGAACTTCCAAACACAAAATCGTGCAACATTATACACAACATTGTCAATAACCTTCACCGAAAGAGCAAAGGTGATTTTGCTTCTAATGAATTTCAAATTTGGATCCTTATTCAACCAACACAATAGATATGGGCAACTGTTTATATCTTCCCAATCCAAGCCTATGTATCAATTCTTAAGCAACCAAATAAAATTGTAAATTAAAATAGAAAAATTGCTTATTTCTTCTTGCTTTTCACATTTTGATGTCATAAGCCTTTCTATCCTCCATTTAATTGTTGTTGCTTTGGCTGCCACCACTGTCCCCTTTAATGATGAGCATGTCACTTTGTCATCCACATTGGAAGTTCTACCTAGCTCCTTGGATTGGTTTGTTCTTCCTTCTCTTTCCTATGCTACTTTGCCACAAGTCAAAATGTAATATTTAGTACTGCATATGACAATTGATTTCACAAGTGTGCATTGTTACATTTCTTTAAGGATAGCTGCTGCAATCTTCTTGCCTTTTCTTGAAGTGACTTCATCTGCCCTTTTTCTCTCTTTGCTTCCCCCTTTTGCTTGGTTTGATGTAAAGTGCCTTTTTTTCCCTCATCAATGTTTTCAACATTAAAAAACTGCAATTGCCTTCGAATATGAGTATGAATCCTCCAATATTCTTCACAACCACCTAGGTTCATTGATTGAGAGTACCAAAAATATGTGTTGCTTATGCAATTTGGATGTGTACTCTTGGACACTTTGTCTATCCTATGTATCAACAATTCTTGAGATGCTCTTCCTCTTAACCAATTGGGTAGAACCGTAGAACTATGACTTGCTTGATTCTTTGATGTACTTTCATATTTTAACCATCAGCTTCTTGCTATTTCTTAGGCATCCACATAACCCTCCCACCATATCAAGGCACATTCTCATCAAGTGAGAAAAAGAGTTTCTCTTTCTCATTGAACTTATGTGCATAAAGTATACCTCTAGTTTTGTAATGACCCTGCTCAAATCTGATTGAAAACTTCTGATTTTTGGCCTTGAAAATTTCGTCAAGCACTTTGCATACAAGGGTCATATGACTGATATAACATTTCAGTTTGCTTTAATGGCTCTTTCCTTCACTTAACATCAATAAGAATGCTTGCAAGAAGACTCTAGATTGTCTAAACAATGACCTAACATGAATGTGCAACTTATTTTGGCAATATTCAATGCATATATGTGACTGAAACTACTTGCAATATGCAGCTACAGCAACTAGAGAATTATGACAAACACTTTGGATGCAATCTAAGATGACATCTATGTACTTACAGCCAAGTGGCTTTAATACAAACACTTGGTATGCAATATTATAGTCATTATTTATGCCAAAAGAAAACCTACGGCCAATTGACATTTTGTCAAACAATTGGCATGCGAACTAATAAGCTAATCATGAATGATAAAAACATATTCAATTACAACTATATCAGACCAACAACTTATATCTCCTTTATTGCACATATAATGTCAACTACAATGCTGGTATGAGATGGCCAAGACTCTTGGCATTACAACATATGCAAACTATGTAATTTTTTGAGTACAAATGCAACCTTAGTATGACATCTAAAATGCAATATATATGCAACAATTGACTTGAGAAACCTGGTACACAAATTGTAGAAGAGCTGGAGACTTGATTGTAACACTTGTTGATGATGAAGACCCTCCCAAATGAAGAAATCGACTCCCTTGAAGTGCCGCCCCTATTCTTGCCTGGCAATACTTTAGATAAATAAATGCAGCAATTAAACTCCACCTCTTGGCACTTGAAATGATCGGTAGGACCAAAGGATTAGAATGCAACAATGCCCAGAACCATAGGATGCTTCGATGATGAGATATGAACAAAAATGTCTTGCCAATGGGGCCCTTGCTATAGTATATCAAACCACTGTAATTATTTACCAACAACCTGATAGCTACTCCAAAATACTCCAAAACGATTGCCAAGCTCTTCCAAGATGAATGCTCAAATACCCACAAAGAAACAATGCACGAATGAGGCTATCCAAGCAAAAATCTGAATATGATATGCAAAATCATGGCTCTGATATGTAGACTTATATGACTGAAAATATTATATCAGAACTTCTGGAAATGGCTAAATGAATGCAATCGACCTCCTCAATGCAAAATTGATGAAGACTATGAACTCCAAAATGTCTCCAACAATGCTCCAAATCAAACCATACAAAAACTTGGCCAAAGGCCACTAAGTTTTTACAATGAAGCTCAAATAGAAATTTTGAAGTAACTTTCTCCCAGCTGCAATAATTCAAGTGATATTTCACACCCTCAAAATTGCTATCAATATGAAGTTTCCGTTTCCTATGATAAGAAGCAATCTACAGAAACCCTAGGCTCCACAAGATGAATTGACAAACAAAAACAACATCAAATCTGCCTGCCTAGAAATGAGCCCTCAATGTCTATTTATTCTTTTTCTCCACTTTCTCCAGAAGCTTCTAGAATATTATTTTATTTTTTTATTAAGTGACTTTTATGATATATTATTTTATTCAAGTCACTTTATTAAATTAATTAAATATAAAGTTACCTTCTAATTTTTATTTTATTTGATAACTTTATAAATAATTAACTTAATACCACTTTTTTTAATTTAATTAAAATAATTAATTAGTCATCCTCTTGAAAAATCATTATTTTGGACAACTTAATTAATTAAATTAATTAAATTAAACTACCTCCAAAGTGGGGACATTACAAGTTTTTTCAACTAATTGTTTAATTTTTGAGGACCACATTTTCCTTCATTTTATTGTATATACCATGCTGAATGATGGACTTGATGCTGCCTAATTCAATTCCTCTTCTTTTTCTTTGGAGCTTTAGTTTCTATTCCCTTGGCCATCCATCTTTTCTTTTTCATAATTGTAAGTGAATCTCTTATTTGAGCTTTCCATTTCCTAGTTCCCACTTCAATCTCTTCAAGAAAAACATCGCTTTCCTATTTTTTACTTGTTGGAATAAGAAAGGTAAACTACTACATATGTTTGCAATCTGAAATTAAGATGCTTGTTCACGAAAAACCATTCAATTAAGTGTACTTAATTGCAGAATACCATTAGTAGATTTAGGAATTGAAATCAGCAACATAAGAAATTATCAAACCACATGAGAACATCACATTACACAATATTTACGTGTAGAACCCTTGTGGTAAAAAACTCCACCAAGAAGAGAGTCCAAGTATGTATCAATATTAATTTCTTCAAATAAGATTACAATGCAACACACTTCCTTCATTCCTTTGTCTCCAATATGACAACACTTATGTACCTGTGAATTCTCAATGAAAAGCATTCAACAAAAGCATATTTAGGAAGGCTTACTTGGCATATATTACCACCATCCAAGGCTCCAATTTATAGAGCTATAAGCCTCTTGTAGAAACCAAACATTCCACTCCTTGGAATTCCCCTCAGAATGTATAAAGTCAATCATTTTGGCATCCCAATAGACATCTTTTCCCTCCTTTCCAAGCACCCAACTTGGGGAAGCTAAGAGTCACTTGCATGAGACACTAAAATACACCTTTCTCTCCTTTTCCAATATCCCAACTTGAGGATTTAATTTTGTCACAAGTAATTATTTATTGCTATTGATGGACCCCTTCATTCCTTATGAATACATTTACAAACTATAGGTGGAACAATATTACAAATTATTTTCCACTAACACCCTAGGCATGTAGAGACACCTTGACAAGGATGTTGGAACAAATTAAATAACATAGGATTTACAAAGTTCATGGCATCTTAATCCTAACATTCTCCCACTTGACATCATACATTGTAAATACACCCACATGAATAACCAACAAGGGAAAACATCCCTTAGCCAATCAAGTACCACTTGATTCTTCACCATGTGCTCTCATGCTCCAACAAGATACCAATTGCTACAGGTCCCAATGTACAACTATATTAGGTATTCCATACAACCATCTCTTTGTCTCATTACAATAAATATACCAAACAAGGTGACCAAGAAAGGCCATCCAAACAAAATCTGCATCAAACAATTCACAAGATTTGCACACATGCAAATCTCAAAGGAGAAAAACATGACAAATGCTCCACTATCAAATAAATAAATAAATAGATTCAACACCACATTAGTAACATGCATAATAGAGGCAATAAGAGATAACATATAGATTTCCAAGACTTAAACCCCAGATGAACACTAGACCTGATTTGCCAAACAAATCCACAGTAGAGTAACCCTGCAAATTTGCACCAATATATGCATGAACACAAGCATCAAATTCAAATGGTAACAAATGGCTCTGAGTGGCTACCTCACTCATACTAGCTAGAATAGCAACCACAACAAGTTGCTAGCTCATCCAATCTATTCATACTACAAGCCAAGGTATACAATCCAACACAGGTAGAACTCCATGCCATCAACATGTCAACTCAAGATCTGCAATCAAGTCCTTGTATATCCACCACCCTACAAAAGTAAATTTCCAAGGTAGCACCACATATAGAAATGTGACAAGAACCTCTGAAGCATCTTAACACTATAGTAAAGTGTAACTAGCGCAAGAGAGGCCCTCACCACTTCGCATCCCCATACATAACACATACATTTTGGAACTCCCACTACATGTGTAATGTCAAATATGAAAACTAGATCAAGGCATTAACAAGACCACCTCTACCTATTGCATAGAGGATGTGGATAACTCCTCTATCACATAGTGTCAAGGAATCATACCATGATATGCAAAATGCATTGCTGTAAAACATCTCTCATTATTGATCTCCAAAAAAATCTTCAATGTTCTTCACACCAATGAAGAAAGAGATCAAGGAGTTACTAAACTGCTACCAAAAAAATGAATTACAAACAGCACTAGACTTGATACAGATATCAACTTCATAGACATAAGAACCTTCATGAAGAAGACAATATACTAGGGAGAAGATAACCTGCAAATCAAACAATGTCCTTGTACCAATACTAACATGTGCCAAGCTGTGTAAAATAAGACCTCCTTTAACACCCCCAAATTGAAAGGATACCATTCAACTCAAAGTGAAAACATTGCAGAAATAGATGTAAAACTCTCAAACTAAGGTAGATCAAACAAACCAATCATTCCCACAACAAAGGGAATATGCCCAACACCACAAACTATTTCCTATACCTCTCCAAACAATTCTTTAGAGCTATTACCATGGCTAAGACCAAAGAACAAGGAGAACAATGAAAATCCATCAAACCATGCACCCACTTCTCAACAAGCCCTCAAAACTAACAAAGCTCAAGACTAACAAGATACAAATAAAAAATGCATTTCATAATTAGGGGGGTAACACCTCTCAGATCATTCACTTGTCGAGTAGACCAAGAATGGGATACAAGATTGTCTTGTACATACAAAACCAAGAAATAACAGCTTTCAATAAAGGGAAACCTTCTTATTAGGTCCATAGTGGACTCATGTCCATATCTAGGTGTAGTCTCCTAGGTCTTTTTGCTGAACCTCATAATGAGTAATCATTCCAACAAATATCTCTGAATACAAGAGATATCCAGCCTCACCCAAGTCTCTCTATTATCCATGAGATCCAACTGATCAATTCATGCCAACTTCAAATGCAACTTGCAAAGTCATGAAGCTCTAAGAAAATGTTCAATACTCAAAACCGAAGAGAACTACTCCCCCTAAAAAGGAGATCATAAACGACACCTTAACCAAAGACTCCAAGAGTCCTCCATGACAACCACGATCTTAACATCTCCAAACAACCCACATGTAGACAAACGAGTAAGGTTGTCCATAAGCTTTTAGGTCACAAAATAGAACAACTCCACAACCCACATTTAACCATTGGATAATCATCTAGTGCTTACATGTAACTAGGGTTTGAAACCACAAATCCAACACAAGCACTCCATATTTTAGTCCAAATAATAGATGTTTTCCCATGTGGGTAGGGGCCAAAAGCAACATGAACAACCTTTAAGGTGGCCAATCTTTGATACCAAATCTTGGGATAAGAAGGGTAAACTACTACAATATGGAAATCTGAAATAAATTTTGCAAATTTGAAATTAAGTATACTTGTTCATGAAAAACCATTCAATTAAGTATGCTTAATTAAAATACCATTAATAGATTTAGGAATTGAAATCAGCAAGATAAGAAATCATCAAACCACATGAGAAAATCACTTTACACAATATTTACTTGGAGAAACCCTTGCGGGAAAAGACTCCACCAAGAAGAGAGTCCAAGTACATATCAATATAATTTTTTTCAAACAATCTTACAATGCAACATACTTCACTCCCTTGTCTCCAATTTGACAACACTTGTGTACCTATGAATTCTCAACAAAAAGCATTCAACCAAAGTATATTCAGGAAAGCTTATTTGGCATATCTTACCACCATCCCACAACTTCAATTTATAGAGTTATAAGACACTTGTAGAAACCAAATGTCCCACTCCTTGGAATTCCTCCTAGAATGTGTTAAGTCACTCATTTTGGCATCCTATAAGACAATTTTTTTCTCCTTTCCAAATTCCCAACTTGGGGAAGCCAAGAGTCACTGCATGGACAACCAAGAGACACCTTTCCCTCCTTTCCCTCCTTTCCAAGTGCCCAACTTGAGCAATTAATTCATTTTGTCAAAAGTAATTATTTACTACTATTGATGGACCCCTTCATCCTTTGTGAATGCATTTATAAACTATAGGTGGAATAATATTACAAATTATTTTCCACTAACACCCTAGGCACCTAGAGACACCTTGACAAGGATGTTGTAACAAATTAAATAGCATAGGGTTTACAAGGTTGATGGCATCTTAATTCTAACATCTCTTCTAATAAAAGTATCTAGGTGGCTCATATGCAAATGCAATATTGGGGATTACTTTGTGTCTAGGGAATATCGAGAAAGGTGTATTGTATACTTTTCATAATAACGTAATATTGTTATTTAGTTTGATGTATCTTAGAATGTGCATGCATCACTAGGATAGTCATTCTTGGGGACACTTGTAAGTCTTTTGGGACATTGGACATGTATTTAATTTTGGGGGTCATGGTTTAGTGAGCACATAATTTTGGGCTCATAATTTGTGTAATATCATTTAGTGGTTTTGTGCAAGCTTGTTCTATAAAAGCAAGCACATGTGTAGTGGTACTTGAATGCATTGGAACATCTCAAAGAGTTTGCATATGTGGATTTGAGGTTATTTCAGATTTGGTATTTTTGCCACAAGAGAAGTCTGTGGATGATCTAAAAATATATGGTTTCTCAATGGTTCAACCAATATCATTGTCTAAGACGATGGAGCATGCATTATAGAGGCCACCATTGTTTAAGGGTTGTGAACTTTGTGTAGCATTGCAGATATAAATTTAAAAAACTAATGGCATTGAGTAAGCCCTAATGTCTATTGGGTGGTCATGAAAAAGGTTGCAATAGTGTTTAGGGTAGCTGAGAGGTTGCGATTGGTAGCTTGCAAGAAATGGTAGGATCTGTAGCAAAAGGGATTTGAGCACAAGGAGGGCACCATTGACATTGTTGGTGCTGAGAGTAGCACTTGTGAGTGAATTGGCACTATAGACAACGTTGGAAATTTCTTGGGCAACAGTTGGTGTGGCACTAGAAATAGAGGCATCTATAAGCCATGTGTAGGGCCATAAAAGACCACAAATCTCCTTGCAGGATCATGAGCAGCAATGAAAATGTGTAGGTGGTGGATATTAAAGTATTATTGTAATATTTAATGGTCATCTTAGTTGTTAGGTAGTCATTAGTTAGCTTTTAGTTAACTTAGTTTACTTCAATTAGTTTTTAGTAACTTTTTGTTTAATGCTTTAGTTCACGACTGTTTCTTTTTAGAAACATCTTCCTTGTAATCTATTATTTAAAGGAGTTTTCCTCTCCTTGTTAATAATGAATTTTGAATATCAATCAATTACCATTTCATGGTATCAAAGCATAGGCTCATTTTTTGGCAAATTTTTTGAGCAACAAAAACTCGTGGTTTTCCTAACAAATTTTTGAAATTTTTTATTAGCTTTTTGATCGATTTTTTTAATAAAAAATCGTGGTTCTTTTTCTAATTTTCAAGATCTAGGGTTTCTTTGAAAATTGTTGAAGGTTCTTGTGCAAAATCGCGGATTTTTTTTCTAAAAATTTGTGGGGTTTTAAAGAAAAGAAAAAAATTGAAGGTTTTTTTTGAAACAGAAAATCGCAAGGGTTTCTTTGCTCAAATCGTGATGTGCATTTTCTGCTCGACTGTGTCTGCAAATCACGGCGACTGAAGACATACAAATCGCGACCTGCATTTAAAAAAAAATCGCAAAGGTTTTTTGTTGTTCTCTACATTGTTTATAGTATGTTGTGAGGAGATACAGTTGTATCTTGTTACATTCTTTCTTCCCTTTATAGCGTAGTTAAAAGAAATGGGAAGAAAGTATGATCTAGGGTGTAATATAAGACCCCTAATTTTTTTTGTGTTTCTGATTTTTCTGATTGTGTTTTGTTTGATGATGTTTATATGGTTTTCAATTGCCATTCATTGTCTCAACACATGCTTGATAAATAGATAACAGATATGCAGAAAATAATATAGAAAGAAACTTGTTTGCAAATGATATCTTTCAGATTATATTTCTGATTTCATAACAGAAAATTACAGACCTTTACAATTACTTTTCAAACTCAGAAATAATCAAATCAGACCTCGTATTTGTCTCCAAACAGCAGCGATAAGCTCCAGATAAATGCAACGCTTAATTCCAACTATGAGGGCATCGAATCTCTTCAAAACCCTTCACCCAAAGCCACAAAAACAACCCAAAGGGTGCAGATCAGACCTATACAACAGCAGGTTAGATTGTTCAGAAAATAACCCATAAACCTCCAACAAGGGCGCTCCTTCAAGCTGGGCGATTGGCACTTAAAAAATCAGTTTTTTGGAAATAAAATCAAATAATCATATGTGGTTGGACGCCTTGAATAGGAGCTTCAAATGAACTAATACCCAGTTTGAAATCTCCAACCAAAATGAAACTATGAAAGATTTATCAGATTCTGCTCTGGAAATGAAATGCTCAGAAAATCGCTTCAATCAGCCTCAAACCTTCAAAATAACTCCTTGAAATAAACACCATATTCAGACCAATCAAAAACAAATTCATTCACACCAAACCCAAGAAGCAACAATTCAAAAATACTCAAAAATCTTCATTATTCCTTATTGAAACTAAAACTATGAAGCTCTAAAGTGATCCCTAAATGGAATCACACCCCAACCAGCTAGGGTAGGTGTTTCACTACTGAAACCAACTCCTGATTGTAGAGGGTTTTCATCCTCAACAACGAACTATAGACCCCTGGTGAAAAACCGACAGCATCCTATTATGCATCCACTTTCAACATAACCAAATGAGGCTCCAAATGAGATAATATAGGCTCTCAATGAGAAATTAGGGCAACAAGATTTTGAATCCTTTTCCCTCCAAAACCCTTTTAATTTTTTTTGCTTTATACTTTAAATCATTAACAAATAATCCTCAAAGGTGGTCTTGCTCAAAAGGAAACTATTTTACCTTATCTAGCCTTCTAAAACATATCTCATTAAGCATCAAGGCACAATTTTATGACCCCTTTGACCCTCAATATAAAGTTATAAAATAACTTTATTAAAATCATTTTCGAGAGAAGAAATACAAATATTTAAATAATCTGACCTTAGCAAACCCAATGCCAACTGAAATGACACTGCTGACAGTAGCTTGACCTGGACTAGCTTTCCATAAATAGACTTAATATTTTTAGTAAGCACTAAAAATAACAAATATTCTAAAACCTGAAGCTGGTGTGGAAATCGATATGCAACCCGTATATTGTAAACAATAAGTGTTGGAATTGGCCCCTGATAAAAATAGTAAGCCATGCTTGAAACATTGAAAAACCTCACAAAAAGGATTGACACAAAGCATTAAAGCTCATCAGACAACTTCCACACATTGCCCAAACAAGAAACCATGCATTGCTCTGCCTGCTGGACCAGTTACTAAATATAGCACTTACTAAAAATAGTGTGTCAGAACCAAACTAATCCAAAAGAGGACATCGAAAATGGGGATGTTACAGTCAGCCCTTCCCAAAGATTGCTTGTCCTCAAGCAATCCCAGAACAATCCTACAACCAACAATTTGATCAACACTGAATCCAACCATGATCCCAGGGTCCCAAGTCAACCTAGAAGATTTGTAGCACCATCTGCTCACAACACTGTCCTGTATGGTACCAACACAAAAGACCTCCTGAAACCCTCCTGCAATAAATGTAATCAAATAATGCATAGACACCATCAACTCCACAAAGGAATGCCCCTCGAGAGAACCAAACTGTTGTGCTACAGGAGTAAACTCTAGAAGGTTAACACTAGCTCTCTCATCATAAATGGTAGCTAAACTACAACACAATGTGATCTGTGGGTTCCAAGTTAGTCTCAGAAAGGAATCGCCATGCCGACGTTGCCCCACACTGATCATAACTATCAAACCAACATGCCCAAACTGCATTCTCCTTTCTGGGAACCCAAAAATATAATCATCATAAATTCCCAAACTAAAATACCTATAGGGCTGAAACCTATACCATGAAACATCTCTCATTGAAGCATCCTAATAAGGTCCATAACTGCAATCCCTGTACCTAACATGATCCTGGGCAACTGGAAGAAATATCTGTTCAACCCAAAACCATACTCCTCAATATACCTCCTCAATGTGTCATGCCAAGTCATAACTACAGATGTGAACTCCTCCATTCTTCTTGCAAAAAGGAAAGCAATCCCTTGCAAGAGTTCAACAAACTAACCAACATAGCACCATATGGATCTAACATGTCTTCTTTGTATTAATCCGATACAACCATGAAGACTAGTAAAAACACTTATTGTTCCAACCCCAAAGGTCATTGAATGATGAACCCATGCATACAGACGTTCGCTGTGCTAAACCCACACCAAGTGTAAATTATCAAAGTTTACATCACAAATCTTCATAAGATGCCCTCCCTGAGTTATGAAGGTTTGAAATAAACAATAATGCCTGCTGTTTAAAATTGAAAGTAGTGGAGTACAATCTAATTTTAGTGCCCTACACAAAAAAACAATAGCAGCACCAATGAATTTCCCAAGTACAAGCATGCATGAAAAACATTGTGTTGCACCAAAATAACTTAGAAGTGGTTGGAAAACACCTCCAAGCAATCTCCAACTGAAATCTATTACTTCCTTGAAAAAGAAGAGAATGCCAACTCCCTTGAAAGAGAGCAAACCAAAAAGTGAAGTGACTGACCTGCAATCCAAACACAAGTTCAACAATGAAACTCTTATCCATCCTTTGCCAAGTAACACTCCCAAGAGTAACTATTTGTTCATTACTCCAATCCTTAAAATCTCTCTCCAATCCATTTGTAGATAAGCAAATGGGATCACCAAATGGTTGGTAAAGAAAGGAACAACATCATTAATTCTAAAATTTTCATCCTTATACCTCCAAATGTCCTCCCTTCCATTTCCAATTAACTTCATCAATCCTTGTTGAGGATCCCAAGCATGGGTACCCAACCAAGAATGATCTCCAACATGCCTAGAAAGGTGCACATCACATATCCAAATGCCATCTAAAACACAATGCACATCAAAAGAATTTGTGACTTCTTTGGTAAATCCATGTAGCCCATCCATGAAAGCTCCAACAACTTTCCTTCTTGTTGTTCTGAAACTTCCAACAAGCTCAAAAGCATTATTTGGAAACCTTTCAAATTCAGAAATGAAGAAGTTTCCATGAATCAATTCATCCCATGAAGATACTACATCTCCTAGTGTTATAACACCCCTTAAGCAATCTTCTTTTGTCTCCTCCACACATTTCATATCCGGTGGTCTCCTAGGAGGGTAACCAATCACCTCATTATGTGAACTTATCTCAAAACCACACTGAAAACTGCACTCCAACTCAAGTTTTGAATCTTCTCCCGGATCCCATACCTTGCATTTTTCACCCAATGCAATGCTACAACCAAGAGTATTCCCATCATCCAACTCAAAGAGTGAATTGTCATATGCCATATCAACACCCATCTCAAACAATGGGTTATCAGCAATCACCACAAATTGGTTCTTCTAATCATGTTCATGTGAAGAAAGTGAACTACTGCTATGATGAATACTAAAATCAGACCCTTCATTCCTGTCAATAATGACTCCAAGGCTATCCCAAATCACCCGATCATTCCCATTATCTTTTTCAGTAGTGGATTGTGGTTCCACATCATCAAAGTCACTAAACTTTTGCTCAAATTTAGCTGCATGTGCTGATAAATCAGATTTGTTCTCAAAAAATGGATCAACACTAGTAATGTCTTCCTTCATGCATTCATTGTGTTCTAAAATCAGAACATCATCATGATCAAAAAGGAATTCATCCCAAACAGGTTCCTTGTCATACTTAGGTTCCAACACACCCGGATCCTATGTGTAGAAAGGTTGATCGCTTTGTTTAGAAATTAAGTGTTTATTGTGCTCCTCATGAGTAGTTACCTTTCTGAATAAGTCACTTTCCAACTCATTAGGACTGAAATCATCATAATCATCTCTCTCCATAAGCTTGGTTTGGTAATCGAACCCAAAACCACTTGTGTCACCATTACCAACATGAGGTAAAGTGTCATTATTATTAGCTGATTTGAAGACATCATCCCTTTTGTTTTCAACATGCCCATCATCTAAAGGTGTCTCAACTTCATTGTATAGCTCTAAAGGTGTATACAAGGCTGTTGTTTTGTCAATTCCTTCATGCACAACCTCATCTGCAACAGTTGCATGCATGACCAAAGAGTCATCCTAAGGCTCTGTCTCGCATTCATCAAGTCTCAAAACAATCACTTCATTTGATTTTTCTGCTATGAACTTCTCTTCAACCACTTACTCTTCATTGAACGCATAAGGTTTCAACTTTTCCACCTCCTTAAAATGAAGCTCTGGTTCCTTCTTGTCAAACCTCTCTATGAGTTGCTCAGTAAACTCAGTATATGATGTAATTTGAGCATGCCCCATTATGATCATCCCATGATGCCACCACTTATGTGCAACTCCATCAAGGTGCATAATAGCATATTTTATGGATTCTTCTTCTAACATAGGGTTTTGATTGAAGTATGTGTCCACCCTTTGAACCCATGCTCTTGCTGAAATCTCACCGGACCCATCAAAATAAGGAAGGCTAAGTTTTCCAACTTTCTTTCGTAAGTCATTATGATGTTCTCTATTACCCCTGTTGGGGGTATGCCTCATCCTGAGATCTATATAATCCCGAAGTGATATGTCATGCTGGAAACTAGGGCTTGCATCCAACCAATCCTATCTAAATTGATCTTGCAACTCAACTAAGGTAAGCTCTTGATTGGGTTGTGCTTCTACTCTTGGTGGAAATATAGGCATAAGAGGCCTTGCCAAGGCTGCTCTATTCTGTTGATTGGCTCCTCTTTACTGTCCCACAACATTATCTTGCCCCAAATGTTCCAATCTATGTACCAACTGTGCAAGTTGCTGATTAGTCTCTTGAGCACGTTGGGCTACTCTTTCTTGCCCTCTAATGAAGGCATCAAGGAGTAACATCATCCTATATGGTGGTGCATTCTGTCTCTCAGCTGCTTCTCCTCTTTCACCCATATTTTTTGAACTTGATGATTCAACTGAAAGAGATTCTGAATGCTGTCCCTCTTCCTTAGAATGCCAATGTTCCCACCAATCCTCTTCCTTTTTCCTCAATCTTTCTCGATACCTTCTTTCACGATCACTATTGCTCATAGATATGTTTTACCCACTGGTTGGCAGGATGAATTGCGCTCTGATACTATTGTAATATAAGACCCCTGATTTTTTTTGTGTTTCTGATTTTTTTATTGTGCTTTGTTTGATGATGTTTAAATGGTTTTCAATTGCCATTCATTGTCTCAACACATACTTGATAAATAGATAACAGATATGCAGAAAATAATATAGAAAGAAACTTGTTTGCAAATGATATCTTTCAAATTATATTTCTGATTTCATAACAGAAAATTACAGACCTTTACAATTACTTTTCAAACTCGGAAATAATCAAATCAGACCTGGTATTGTCTCCAAACAACAGCGATAAGCTCCAGATAAATGCAATGCTTATCTCCAACTATGATGGCATCGAATCTCTTCAAAACCCTTCACCCAAAGCCACAAAAACAACCCCAAAAGGTGCAGATCAGATCTATACAACAGCAGGTCAGATTGTTAAGAAAATAACCCAAAAACCTCCAACAAGGGCGCTCCTTCAAGCTGGGCGATTGGCTCTTAAAAAATCAGTTTTTTGGCAATAAAATCAAATAATCATATGAGGTTGGACGCCTTGAATAGGAGATTCAAATGAACTAATACCCAGATCGAAATCTCGAACCCAAATGAAACTATGAAAGATTTATCAGATTCTGCCCTGGAAATGAAATGCTCAGAAAATCGCTTCAATCACCCTCAAACCCTCAGAACAACTCCTTGAAATCAACACCATATTCAGACCCATCAAAAACAAATTCATTCACGCCAAACCCAAGAAGCAACACTTCAAAAATACTCAAAAATCTTCATTATTCCTTACTGAAACTGAAACTATGAAGCTCTGAAGTGATCCCTAAATGGAATCACACCCCAACCAGCTAGGGTAGGTGTTTCACTACCGAAACCAGCTCCTCATTGTAGAGGGTTTTTGTCTTCAACAACGAACTATAGACCCTTGGTGAAAAACCGACAGCATCCTATTATGCATCCACTTTCAACATAACCAAATGAGGCTGCAAATGAGATAATATAGGCTCTCAATGAGAAATTAGGGCAACAAGATTTTGAATCCTTTTCCCTCCAAAACCCTTTTAATTTTTTTTTGCTTTATACTTTAAAACATTAACAAATAATCCTTAAAGGGGTTCTTGCTTAAAAGGAAACTATTTTACCTTATCCAGCCTTCTAAAACAACATTAAGTTATCTCATTAGGCACCAAGGTACAATTTTATGACCCCTCTGACCTTCAATATAAAGTTATAAAATAACTTTATTAAAATCATTTTCAAGAGAGGAAATACAAATATTTAAATAATCCGACCTTAGCAACCCAATGCCAACTGAAATGACACTACTGACAATAGCCTGACCTACACCAACTTTCTGTAAATAGAATTACTATTTTTAGTAAGCACTAAAAATAGCAAATACTTTGAAACCTCAAGTTGATGTGGAAACCAATATGCAACCCAACTCACTGTAAACAATAAGTGTTGGAATTGGCCCTTGCTAAAAATAGTAAGCCATGCCTGAAACACCGAAAAACCCCACATAAAGGACTAGCACAAAGCATTAAAGCTCATTGGACAACTTCCACACATTGCCCAAACAAGAAACCCTCCACTGCTCTGCCTGTCGGACCAGTTACTAAAAATAACACTTACAAAAAATAGTAAGTGTGTCAGAACCAAACTAATTCAAAAGAGGACATCGAAAATGGGGACATTACAGAGGGTAAGAAAAAACCATAGTATCATTCCTAAAATTGACACAAATTTGAACTTGTTTTTGAAGTTCGCTTAAGTTGTGATAGGTGAAGGTTGTGCATGAGAGAGCTGGTGCAGAGAATATAATGGAAGTTCTTAAAAAAAGAAGCAGAGTTGGTATTCTTCACTTTCCAAAGTACTTTTGTCTTTTTCCCTAAAAATTTTAAGTGTTATTAAAAGCTTTTACAGTAGCATTTTCTTCCACTTGAAGCTTTTTTCTAAAAACCTTAAAAGCTAATCATGAAACTTTTGAAGATGTTTGTATTAAAACATTTTTTCTTTTTTGAGTGAGCCCCTCCCTAAGCATAGTCATGTGGATATGGGTAGAAGAATTTTGGTCATGTGGGGATAAAGGAAAATTGTTTAGCTGCTTGGTCACATGAATATTCCTTGAGGACATACAAATTTGCCTAATTACTTGTATTGGAGGCAAATTTTAGAGAGTAATATCTTGATCATTTGGAGGAGTTCTTCGATGATTTTTTTTTGAAGGGCATTTTTTCTTTTGAGATCTACGTAGTGGTGCAATTGAAAAATGAGTTTCCATGCCTCCTAATATATTTTTTACATGTGTTTTCAGCAAGTGACAAATTTGATGCAGACAAGCATCTAAATATCTTTGAGTTTTGAGGACATGGACTATGTGGACATGAGAAACTTTAGATCATGATTCTGTGGGAGCTTTATGTGGAGACATAGTCGATGGTGAGAAATCGAATTATAGATTGAAGGTGGTGATCATGGTCTCATGGAAGTTCTTGCATGCATTTTGGAGCTTTGACATGGCATGGTCGAGTGTGTGGATTTGTCATGGAGTCATCTTCTTTGTTTGGAGATTGGGGTTTTTACTTTGCCCTTTGGGAGCCCATGGCATTTTAGTCAAGCGCTTTGATTGTGCAAGGGCCATGGGTGATATTTAGTTAGATGTTTATCATGATGCCATGAGTAGCTCCGTATCACTTTATTGGGAGCTTTGGCAATAATGTGGATTTTTTGGTTGGAGACAGATGATCTTCCTTTGAGGAGATGTAAATCATGATGTCCTGGTAAGTTCCTAGATTTTGTATTGCTCATGGAAAGGGAGCTTTAGTGTTGATTTGAAGTATTCTTTTGGTATTGACTAGTGATTTTGCTTTGGGAGGCTTTGGATATTGCAATGATGCAACTAGAGTTTTGTTGGCATGGGATGGTCAATTGGGTACATGTTGATGTTGGATAGATTTGGTGAGGTTAGAGATCTCTAACATATGGAGATTGTGTATTGGAGCAATGAATCTTGATGAGGTTTGAGCAAAAAGATCAAGGGGGGCCTTCACTTGGAGTTGGGTGTGAGTTCAACATGGACATGATGAGGAGATTGGCCATGGAGGAGCAATCCCATTTCCTCTCTTGGTCCACTCAACAAAGAGTTATTTGAGATGTATTGCTCACCTACTACTCAAATGTATTCATTTTACTATGCTTTGTTTTCTCATGGGAATGAGTCTTGAGTTACAGATGTTAGTTTTGGAGGGCTTATTTGAGGAGCACATGGCATGGTGTCATTTTCTTTTGCCTTCTCATATGCATGACTTTGTTCAAGAGGATAGTTTTTTCAAGGAGTGCAAAGGAAAGTTTTGGGCATATTCCTTGGTTTTGAGAATGTTTGTTAGTTTGATCTTCCTTTGATTGAGAAGCTTACATCCTTGTTGGTTTATTGATCTATAGTTGCGTTTAACCTTGGGATTGAACAATTGGATGTTGAGAAGGATTTTCTATTTGGGGTTTTGTTGTGATCTTTTCACACATCACCCCATTGCAAATGGGGAGCCCCTGTTTTCGCTTTTTTCCTTGGCATTGCAACTGCTTATCACCATTTTTCTTTTACAATGAGGAGTTAAAGTTTTGAAGAGTCATCCAAGCCAAGTTGGGAATTCAAGCCCGAAATAGTGCCTAAACGTCATGGAAGTGCTCAGAAGGTCCGAAAGACGAGGACCGCCTGTGCCCTTGAGCCAATTCTGACACTTCCTATTTTTTAGGGATTTTTACTTTTTTGCTTTTTTCATTTTTGGCATTTTTGGACCAATCTGGGATCCCTATTTTTTAGGGGATTTTGCTTTTTCTATTTTTAGAAAGTCAACCCTGGTCATGGAGTCAACATTTCTATTTTTAGAATCAAAATCAAGCCACCAGAGGTAAAATCATAAAAATAAAGCAAAAATCAATAAAAAATCAGGAAAAGCATGGAAAAGCAATGGAAAATCTGGAAAAATCAAGAGGAAAAAATCATATGGCGAGGGTTTTGTTCCAGAAGATCCAGATAATAGCAAGAAATTCAATGGCATGCACATAAAGAAAGTCGCCCAAAGAAAAGTGTCAAGCACATGGCTAAGTCTACTTGGAAGGAGAAGATGATATGTCTTAACACTTATGAAGTCTGCCCCAACCTTGGAGAAAGTTTGGCATGAACATGAGAAAGTCCGCCCACCTGTAGGAAGCATGGAAAAGCATAAGCCAAGTCTGCCCTTGGCTGGGAAAGAAAAGTCTCAAGCACATCACAAAGTCCGCCCAGCCTTGGCAAAGGGTCTTCAAAGTCCGCCCAACACTAAGGAAGGCATGGCATGAAGTGGATGAAGTCCAGCCAGCTGAGAGAAGAAAAGAAAGGCTCAAAATTTGGCTAAGTATGGAGACCTTGGAGAGTAAAAATTTAAAATTTTGGTTAAGTGTCTAAGGCTGAAGCAAGTCCGCCTAGAAGATAATATGGCATGAAGAATGTAAAGTCCGCTTGGAAGGAGAGAAGCATGTCCAAGACACTATGAAGTCTGCCATGCCAAAAGGGAGTATGGAAAGGAAAGTAAGAAGTCCGCCCTATCCATGGCAAAACCTTCTTGAAGTCCGCCATGCCTTTGGAAAGACACTTGCATCATGGAATGAAAGTCTAGAAAGTCCGCCATGGAAGCTTGGCAAAGAGACTTTGAAGTCCGCCCCACCTTGGAAAGAACATAGAAAGACATCAATGAAGTCCATCAAGAGTTTGTCAAGGCACTACAAAGTCTGCCATAATGATAAGCACAATGGCAAGAAAGATTCAAAGTCCGACCTTGCCAAGTATATAATGTCTTAAGCATGGTAAAGTCCGCCTTGGCCGAAAGAAAGATGTCCAAATCTTGATGAAATCCACCCAGCCAAGGAAACTCAAAAAATTGGAAAGGCGCAAGTGAAGTCTGACCTCCCTCAACAAGCAACGTCCAAGAAGCCTCATAAAGTCTGACCTTGGCATAAAGAGTGGATGGCGAGACCAAAGTGAAGTCCGCCCAAGGAGGAAAAATTCAGAAAATTGACTAAGTGTTGGAAAGAAAATAGGAAGAATGAAGAAGAATAAAGAAGAAAAGTAAGGAGGAAAAAAATAAAATCCTTGTCCAAGGATGGAGTTCGCCCTACTTAGCACAAGCCAAATTCATAATTGGAGGCAAATCCACAGGCAAAGTTTATTCGAGCATAGAGATGGCCAAAATCTTGGCTAAGTTACAAAATGAAACTGAATAGCCAAAAATTTGGCTAAGTATGGGAAATACTTCACAGAGAAAATTCCAATTTCCTCCATTATGGCGAAAGCACAGAGGCATTATTCTCCAAATTCAAAGAATATTCATACATCTTGGAGGGATTTCATCTACAATCCCAGACCTATTGAAGCAATTAGGGCAACTTCTTGAAGGATTTCATCCCCTGAAGAATTATAGACAAGCCCCCAATAAGAATTAGATGGTGACAAGAAGAATGTTCCAAACAAATTTCCATACTTAGACAATTTCTTGACACAAATTGAATAATTCAAAGAGGAAATCCAAAAGGAATAACACCAATCCAATTGAAGCAGGAGGAATTTCAAAGCAATTAGGAAAGAAAATAACTTCGAGTCCAGATATTTGCTTCAAGGCGAGACTTCCAATACAGGTGAGAAGAAGAAATCAAAGTCTCAAAGCGAATCCAAGATCAAAGCTAGGAAGAAACAAGCACCAAGGACAAAGTCATTGGCAAAGAAAAATATTCTAAGGCAAGCACATGGAACAAGACCAAAGTGACCAAGGAGGACATCCAACCTGTTGAAGTGGCGCCTCGATCAATCAAATTGTTCCAAATCAACATGCAACAACCTTCTATTTTATTGTTGGTTTATATTTAGCAGAAGGACAAGTGTCCCCAAATGAAATTTTCTCATTGGTTGAGAGGTAGTTGGTTGTGCCAAACCCTAATTAGGGTTTTATTTTGTAATCTCGGTCGTTGATCCTAAATCAATCTTGACCATTGAATTGTAATTGGGGAGCCTATAAATTGAGCTCGCCCCTCATTTGTAAAGTGTGAAGAAAGTATATGAGATTGTTACGTTTTGCTACTTCCGATAATAAAAGCTCTTATGCATGATTTGCTTTGAATCACTTTTATTGTCAAGTGGTTTGCGAGGTTGCATAACTTCTTCAACAATAGATTAGAATTAGATTAGAATTAAGATAGAATTTGCTTTGAATGTTTGTTAAGTGAATGCAAGATTTGATAGTATAGATTTATGGTGAAGCATTGCTCATACTTTCTTTGGATGGATGATTTTCATTCAATGCGTAAAGTTAGCCTGAGCTTGTGATTGTGGATGCTTAACTTCAGTCTTATTCGAGACATCAAAATTATTATCACACCCTTTGAAGATTGCACCCACTTTGTGTAGTTGTCCCAGGGAGGCGAAGCAAAGCGTGGTTACTCGTTTCACCTGATCTTTATTGTCTCTTGAATTCCTAGGAGTAGATTAGAACCTCTAAACCCTTATCCTTTTTTGCATTTTTTTTTGAGATCCAAACTGAAAATCCCGATAGAAGAAGCATTAAAAAAAATCCGTCTAAGTCCCAAACTTGTAAGAAATTGCATAGCGTAAGTCCCTTTGTGTATTACCAGCATATCACAATGCCCATTGAGCTTATCCACACGTCAAGACCTGACGAAAGAAACCTTGGAGTCACCATATGATCTTCTCGCAATCTTAGCATACGTGGTGACTTTGTTTAAGAGAGGATAGAGTGTCTTTGGACATTTTATTCTGTGTGTTCGGTGGATGATAAAATGTACACCAACAGGTTTTTGGAAGGATATCTAACTTGCTTTGCACCTAGAGAACTTAGAGGTGTTGGTAGAAGGACATGCTATGTGGCATGGTTTGGAGGTTCTCCCTCTATGGTCCTTTCTTTTTTCCTGTATATTTGTATTCATATAGCATTGGAGTTGAGGTTTGTTTGGAGCTATTACAATCACTATGTTTGTGGCCATTTATTGTTATTATACTTCATTGTTTTTAAGTAACAATATGAGCATTATTTAATCTCTATCCTTTGTTATGTGGAGAATTTGGTAGAGCCATGGAGATCAAAACACTATTTGGAGGAAGCATGCTCTAATTTATAGTGGTTTGGTTGCAATTTGCAGATCATTGTGTGTGTTCTTTGATATAAGATGGTTTTGATAACATAAGCCACACCCTTATTGTGAGTGTTGTTGGTGGATTTTTGGATGCTATGGTCTGCACTAGACTAGACATTGCCCAAGTAGTGGGAGTCTCGGGAAGGTATATGTATCATTGGTTTGTGGTACAATGGTCTTAAGGTTTTTTGCATGTTTATGTGGTTGCTACTAATGGAGAAGACTTTATGTAGGATAGTGTATATATAGGGAATTGAGATTGTGGATAGCAAGAGGTCTACCAGTGAGTGTCTTTACCCTAATTTTTGGATCAATTAGTTGGATGTGTGGGTGACTACTTATGGTTGTTATTATAACTATGTAGGTGAGTACTTGGTAGCCTATTTGTTACCATTTGGGTTTGGTGTTTGTGTTTAAATATCAAGTTGAAGTAGGCTATAGTGATGTTTCTATGTGATAGTTAGGGCCACCACCTTAGCTAGGATCTTATCTTTCATGCATTGGCATGTTGGAGAATTAGAGGGTTTGGTTTGAGATAGTGCTCACCTTGCTTACGGTTACAGATACTTTTATGGAGCATGCAAGCATAGGAAAGTTTAGATGGTGCATGTTAGCTATGGGGATCATCTTCTAGATGTTTGAGTCCTTATGCAATGTATATAACAAGTGGGAGAATGTAAGGAAAGGTATGTTGTACACCTTGTACAAAAATGTAACAGTGTTCTTTGGTTGTGGTGCATCTTATGATGTGCATAGCACACTAGCATAAGCATTCTTAGGGATGCTTGTAAGTTGTACAAGACAGTGGATGTGTATTTAATTTTGGGGGGTCATGGTTTAATGAGCACATGGTTTTAGGCTAATGGTTTATGTAATACCATCTAGTGTTTTTGTGCAAGTTTATTCTATAAAAACAAGCACATGGGTTGTGGTATGTTTATGCATTGAAGCATCTCGAGGAGGTTGAATATGTGGTGACAAGATCCTAAGGAAGGCATAGAGTGGGATGTATGGCTCCCATATGATATTGGATTAATAACATGAGGGATGCAATTTGGTTTCTTAATGCTGCTGAAGTTTTGCATGGAGAATTTTTTAAGTGTATTGCAATCTAACTCTTGAGATAATATGCTGAGTTTGTGGTACTTTAGAGGTTGGGTTTTTCTCGAAAGGGTTTTCCGAGAATACATTTGGTGTTATTTTGTTATTCTTTTGCATTATGGAATTTTCATAGTATTCTACCATAGTTTCTCTCATAAAGGTTATATGGAATTTGCATTTGTTGCTCGAAATTCCTAATTTATATTCTTGATAAGGGTTATTAAATCCAAATGTATCTCTGTACTTGGGACCACAAAGTACTGATGCTCTAGGAGCATGTTAACAATATGTGTGTGTTTGCACGTGAGTGTGGATATATGCTTCCCTTAAAATAATGGCATAAATTTAAAGTTATGTAATTAATTTTAAGGTAGAAAGAGGAATAGAAAAAGGGCCCCTAGAAAACATATATTAGATCACATGCCTCTAGAGTTATTGATATGCTGTCCTCAAAAAGAGACAAAATGATAGGATGTTGCTTTAAAAAGCGAATATGCTATACCTGAGATCTAGTCCAAGAAATGACATAGGGAGGAGTAAAGATAATGTCACATATACATCAACAACATAGCAAGAAGACACACATAAAGGGATTTGTATGCCCTGGGGTTATTATATGTTGAGAAATAGATAATATGTAGGGATTGTCATCATTTTCCAAGGCACATAGAACTATGATCATAGAGGAAGAAAGAACATAACAAAACAAGTAGTGAAGAAGAGACAAATGCTCCAACTTGGGACTACATTATCTTGTGTATAAGAAGAACCAAATGCTTTGAATAATCCCCAAAGAAACAATAAAAAACACACATACATTGGTCTTTTAAAAAAATAAAAGATTTGGGTCAACATGGAAGAGACTTAAATGTCCCCATACTTTGCCTCGTCCCAAAAATGCTTTAAAGATAAAATACAATAAACATAGGAAGAATATTACGACATTGTGTTCCTCCTATATCCATATACTTACAAGAGTAGCATGGATCCTTTAAGGGGAACTAACATACATAAAAATTCTCATGGACATGGCAATACACACAATAAAGCACACAAGATCACGCATGTCATCTAAAAAAAATTTACACACATGCATATATACAAATGAGATGAAGATGCAATGCCCATTTATTGAACTCCACATCCAACAAGTTGTCCTTATCCCAATTATGGTCATATGAGGAGGGATTGCTAAATGCTATGGGAGTCAAGAAAGAAGGTATTGTAGCAACATCAAGAGAAGTAGAAAGGGGACATTCTATAAATGTGGAAGGATTAACATATTTTTGAATGTTCATAGAAGGAATGATGGTCAGCAAACAAGTGAATATCACTAATAACATTGAAACATTAGCAATCAAGCGAAAGAGGAACCCATTGGTTGAATTGGTTACTAGCTTGAGTAGAGAATATTCCACCAAACTTTGATCCTTGATGATGGTAGTGGATGTGAGGGGAGTAGGATCAAGAGGCTGTTGAAGAGGAGCCACCTCAACTAGAGAGATAGTAGATGTAGATGGAGGAGAGTGTGAAGGCATTAGTCTAGATTTGGGATAGTATTGGGGTGGGGTAGGGTAATGTTTAAATTTTAGTTTGGTTGGCAGTGAGGAAGGTAGGACAATTCCTAAGCTAGAGATTTTTAGTATGTTAGAAGGGGATTAGTGGTGGGGTAATAAATTGTAGGATGGAACTAGAAATCACTTGGATATTAGTTAAATTTATGGGTTTAATGAAAGGAGGAATATTGAGTGTATGGGATAATAGGAGGAAGGGAAGACTAGACAAGAAAAAATCCAATTCTTTTAAATCTCTTATTATTAGCTTTGTCTTGAGGGATTTTAGTAGGTGGGGAAAAAGTAGACTAGGTGTGGGTAGGTTAGGTTGGGGTAGATTGGGAAGTAGGTGTGTCGGATGTGGGTGGGGTAGGAGGTTGGATGTGGCATTGAGGAGGTCCAAGAGGTTTCATAGGTCTATTGTTAGAAGTGGATGGGAAGGAGTCTTGCACTTTTTCATTTCTTTTGCTTTATCGTGGAGGGTTGCAAGAAGGTGAAAGAGAGTGTTGGTATGAGGTTGAGGATTGGCCAAAAAAAATATGAGTAGTGTCCCAAAGTATAAATTTGTTGGCATTGACTATGAGGGGTGATGTAGACATGGACATCATGGCCAACTTTAAGACATTGCTGGATAACAAAAGGAACCACTTGCATTGCATCGAGCCAAGGATGATCCAAGAGAACCCTTAGTTGGCTTGGTCCCTATGTCATTACTTCTATTTATGGATTGAGTGCTTATGGATTTTCTATTATCGATGGACAACCTTTGGAAAAACCTCTTAATGCTTCTCTTCTTTGTTGATTCTATGCTTGATTCTCTCAAGCATATGTTTCTATCTTCTATTTCTCTTTTTGGTTCCATTTGTTTTGATGTTTCTTTTCTCACATCTTGCATTGGACTCCAAATTAGAAGGTTGCATGTTGAAATATTCCCCTTAATTTTTTTCCCAAAATTAACATTCAAATTAGCAACCAAACATTGATTAGCGTTAGCTCCAAAATGTAAACCAGCAAAGAAGATAACTCTAACCAAGAATGTTCACCAAGATCCCAATGTGGGCGAGGTGATAGCATATGGTCAGAGGATCATTAGGCATAAACAGAGCTGAACGTACAATTCATCTGCTGATGCAGGCATCCACAAGCAGTGGGGATACTCCACTTATTCAGTGGGTGAGATTATTACATTATTAAAGGCGGCAAGCCAGCCATTTAAATCCTCACTTCCACTTATTAACGTGGGGGGAATACAGTCCACACAACCACTTATTTAGTGGGGGGAAACTTACAATTAAGAAAGATGATTATTTAAACTCAATCACTCAATCGTGGGAGTATGAAATTTAAACTAATTGTAGCAAATAAAATAAATAGCTGTTAGTACTACTAATCAGCTTTACAATGAATTAAACAGCTGCACATAAGAAACATATGCTTCCAAATCAATCAATGGTTAGAGTAACACTTCCTCTAACTCTTACAATACAATAATGATATAGAAATAAAGCTCAAACCAGCATTATATCAAAAACTAACAAGTCTGATCAGAAATAGAGAATACAGAAAATCAGACCAGCAAACTGTACATCAATGAAATGCACATAACTTTATCAATTGGAAAATGAAGCAACAAGAGACTCTTCAAATTCCAAGAAGTTGAATCACTTCAACTTCCAAAAGGAATGCCAATTTAAGCATTTCACTTTTTGAAATAATAAAATATTAATCAACCTCTTTTAGGCATCCAACTTCACTTTGCAACAATAAAGCATTTAATAATTCATTAAATGCACCATTGACCCCTTAATGACCCCCTTTTAAAAACAACATGAAGTGATCATTCCTAGGCGTGGGGGTACAACTGAGAAACATAAAAATCACTAAGTATAAAACTTAATCCATGGAGATAACCAAAGCCAAACTGAAACTGAAGGATAGCAAAATGACTTGAGCTGAATTGCTGATGATGCTACTGCCAAAATTAGACTTACTAAAAATAGCCAACTGCTATAAATAGTAAGTTCACATCAAAACAACAGAAAGCCAAACTGAACATTGAACTGCAAAGGATTGAACTGCTGCTAGACAGATACTGCCAAAAGATAGACTTGCTAAAAATAGTGAACTGCTATAAATAGTAAGTCTGCACAACAACCTCAGAACGCCAACTGAGCAGTATCTGAAAGAGGAAACCCTAATTTTCCACCTCAGCTTAGCCTACGGATTTCCGGAAATAGGCTAAATCCAAATGAAGAGTGTAGGGCCAAAATGGGGACATTACAGTCCGCCCTTCCCAAAATTGCTTGTCCTCAAGCAATGCCATCACACTCCAAAGAAACAATTTGATCTTTACCATGCCAAATAGGATCCCAGGGTCCCAAATCATCCTAGGAGAAGGATAGCACCAACTGATGTAAGCACTGCACTGCTGGATGCCAACACAAGAAATCACTAGATTAAAATTAAACTGAAACATCATGGGAATAAATTCTAGAAGACCATCATTGGCTTCATCATCTTCAACTGTGGAATAGAAAACCCAAGTGATACCAGGATTCCAAATCTTTCTCAGGAACACCGTTCCTCTAATCCGTTGTGCTACTCTGATTAAAACAATTGAATACTCAAAGTGGATCAACATGTCACAATCCACAAAAGACAATGCACCAAACATGTTAGTGCCCGGGTCCCATATCAGTCTGTAGGACCTCCAAATCTTGTTGTCATAATTCTGATCAGCAACAAAAATATTTTCAAACATGCTTCTAAACCAATGCCAAAACAAGAGCAACACTCCACACTCCATCCCTATCCAAGAGGATGCACAATGCTTCCTTTGAAGCAAACTAATTTCACTGAAAGAACTCCAAGAAATATTCACATGTCTCACATCAAGAGTCTCAATTTGACAAATCAAATCAGCTAATAACTCGCTGTCCCAAAAAGTAATTAATGACTTGGTACCACAAAATTCATTGTCAACCATCAATGAACAACCCATACTTGAACTTTGACCATACTGAAACATTCCCTTGCTCATTTGTGACAGAAATTCAATCCAAATAGGAGGTGGAGAGGCCTGGAAATGAAATAACCAGCTTCCTAAGAGGTCTGAAATAATCATCTTGAGATCTGATTTTTGGAAAATCAGCATCCAAGAAGACAAACAGCAGCTGCAACACAAGAATTTTTTATCAAAATGAGCATAACTGCTCATGAACCACACTGGTGGCACCTTTAGCAAGAGACCCCATGCCACCACAAACCAACTTCTGATCATATTTTCTTCCCAGAACACCAATGTATGATCAGAAATAAAGAGGCAATGACATAGAAAGAAGGGAGCAGCAAACATAAAACAGAATTTTTGACACTTATCTCTCCATCCAACCTTCTTTTTATGCATTCCATTCTTCAAAAGAAAATGCTTGAGATCCCAAACACTGATTTTCAATTGAAGACATTTTCCAACACATAAGCAAATGGTCACAACTACACTCTGAATATTATATGCTGGTCTATCTATTTTGAAATTACCTTCTTCCCAAGTAATGCCAGGATCCCAAACTAACAACCATGAAGAACCACTTCTCAAACTGATAATTGCTCTCACACGAATCCTTTGATTCACTCGTTCCATCTGCAATGCCACTTCTTGAAATTCCAAGAAGTATTCAACCAACCTTTGTTCATTGAAGAAATCAAATCTAGAATCTTGTGATATGACTTGCCGGAAAGATTCCATGAATCCTTCATCAAATACAATTCTGAAATCTATCACTCTAAGAGAAGATGGTGATGAACTAAAATCTGATATGAGTCTCACAAGCATCCTCATCAAAAAATAAATTAAACCTTCATCAACAAACCCATCAACTCTTTGTTGATGAACAATAAGAATGCCTTCATTTCTTTGTGTTTCAAGAGTTACCAATTCTTGCTGAATGGTTGCACTAGGAGCAGCAGTAGATTCAACTTCGTGCAACTCACGTATTAACTCTCCAATGCTGGAAGACAAACTCAAATCCCCTTCTTCAGTAATCTCTGAAGCAATTTCTTCGTCATTTTCAAAAAGAGGATTTACATAAACCTTACTAGAACCTTCTTCATACAAGAGATTGTCAAAAGCTTGATAAGCTTGAGAATTTGAATGCTTTGGTCTCTTAGGACAGCATTCCAAATCATATGTTTCTTGTATGAGATCAAACTCATCAAGAATTTCTTGAAGCTCCTCTGCTCTTCTTCTATTTTCTTGCTCCCATGAATATTGAACAGCAGAAATCTGATTCTCTGCTTCAATTAGAGTCTCATGCACTTCTTGCAACTTTGTTTTGGTAAGCTCATGCCACTCCAATGCCTTGTCAGCAATATTGGCCACTAAGTCTTTGTCACGAATGATGTGCAAAAGACTAGATTTAATTTCCTCCAAGGCAAATTTAATGGACTTCATGTCATCAATAGAAATGCAACATACAACTTCTCCCCTAGGCACATCATAAATCATCTGTTCTACATGTCTATGAATTCTATCAAGATTTGACAAAATTTGAATTCCATTATCAGCAATGTGTGAACTTGAGCTGCAATCATTATATACTGGCTGAGATGATGTAGAACAACTTTGATGGATAAAGATTTCAAAAATGGTTTGAGTTGTACTCCTCAACTTGTCTCGCATGTGATGAACACTCTTCATCATTCCATCCATAGTGCCTTCCAATTCCTTAGCTTTTTGTCTTAGCTTGATTTCCGGTGAAGAAAAATCTGCCTTATAACTACTAGAAACTTCACCTTCCATGTTGTCTCCTACACATGATTCAAAAGAATTGATCAAATCAACTTTGAAGTGGGAAGAGACTTCATCTTCCTCTTTCTTCTTCTCCTCCTTGACTTGACTTTCAAACCAACATTCTCTAGAATTGTGAAGAAGCAAATTGCTGATTGAACACATATCTTCTACTAATCGAACTTCTCTTTCATTTGGATCTACACTTATGGCCTCTTCATGCATCTTTGTTTCAACTTTTGTTTCCAAAAGTTTTTTCTTTGAATCTTCAACATGAGGCTTCTTAACACAAGTCAACTCACTGTTCTCCTCTGTAGAAAACAAGAGTACCTCACTAGTCTTCAAGGCTTCCACTGACACATTACATTCTTTTACAGAATGCTTGGATGAGTGCAAATCCGTAGATACCCCTTGAACTTTTGCAATGTCTTCAAAGGGATTCCAACTTTCATCCTCCTCTTCAACTTCGGAAATCTCCTCTTTGTTCACAACAGTCTTCTTCAAAAATGGTTTCAACTTATCTTCACATTGACTGAAAATTTCTTTAACTAACAAATCAGCAGTGGGAGAAATCTGCTCTTCACGTTTATAAGCATCCAAGAGAAGAGTTTGGACACTTTCAGGAAGACTATCAACTTCTTTAATTGTAGAGATTAGAACATTCATGACAGCTGCAAGCATACTCTCTTCTTGCTCACTCCAGGTCGAGGTGAAAAGATAATTAAACAAGTGATAAATCTGATTCTCCATCTCAAATTCTATCAATAAGATGCAAGCACCAACTTCAGAAAATGTTTTTAAAATAGCAGCTCTTCTTGGAAACAAGCTACTACCAGTTTCATCCAAATCTTGAAAACATTCCACTATCATCTTTAATATGATCTTCATAGTTTCATCATCATAGGGCAATTGGGGAATTACAATTCTCATTATCTCCATAAAACAAGAAGAAATCAGCAACTTGGTCTCTTCATCAGGATGCCCCAACCAATAGGGCTGATTCAAAAAATTCACTACAGGAGCTAGTGCCAACTCCATTATCTCTGAAGGTGATAGCTTCACTTGTCTCAAACATTGTTCTAACAAATGAAGAATGTTCTCTTCATTTTCCTTTGACTGAAATTCTTTACCAAGTCTCTTTCCAACCATAAAGAGAGTCTCTGCCAACTTCATCTCTTCTTCATTAGCCATGCCTAATTGCCAACCTCTGGATACCACAAGAAACTGAACTAGAATCTGCACTAACTTTCGATGTAGTACCGGAGATCTCTATCACTCATCTGCCTAAGCATGAAGCACTGATCAACAGGATGGTAGGATCTTCTGCTCTGATACCACTGAAATATTCCCCTTAATTTTTTTTCCCAAAATTAACATTCAAATCAGCAACCAAACACTGATTAGTGTTAGCTCCAAAATGTAAACCAGCAAAGAAGATAACTCTAACCAAGAATGTTCACCAAGATCCCAATGTGGGCGAGGTGATAGCATATGGTCAGAGGATCATTAGGCATAAACAGAGCTGAACGTACAATTCATCTGCTGATGCAGGCATCCACAAGCAGTGGGGATACTCCACTTATTCAGTGGGTGAGATTATTACATTATTAAAAGCAGCAAGCCAGCCATTTAAATCCTCACTTCCACTTATTAACGTGGGGGGAATACAGTCCACACAACCACTTATTTAGTGGGGGGAAACTTACAATTAAGAAAGATGATTATTTAAACTCAATCACTCAATCGTGGGAGTATGAAATTTAAACTAATTGCAGCAAATAAAATAAATAGCTGTTAGTACTACTAATCAGCTTTACAATGAATTAAACAGCTGCAAATAAGAAACATATGCTTCCAAATCAATCAATGGTTAGAGTAACACTTCCTCTAACTCTTACAATACAATAATGATATAGAAATAAGCTCAAACCAGCATTATATCAAAAACTAACAAGTCTGATCAGAAATAGAGAATACAGAAAATCAGACCAGCAAACTGTACATCAATGAAATGCACATAACTTTATCAATTTACCTCCAAATTGAGTGCAATCAATTGCAATGAACCTCTGAAGGATAGGCGCCCATGTCATGATGATGAAACAGCTTCAAAAAGCAACCATTAATTTACTTGCACAATTCTCAATGCTCCCAACATGGTATGGCCCTTAGCAAGGGCGATTTTGCAAGAATAAAAATAAATACTTTGAAATAAATTCTGATCTTCTATGGGAAGGGGCGCCCAAGTGCTAGGAATCCATATCTTCAATACCCATAAGCATATTAAAATCGTACAAAGAGCTGTTAATGAAAATCACCTTCAGCCATGAATGAACCAACAAGCTCAAAAACTGAAAAATACTTCAAATTCTCCAACAATGAAGCTCAATGTGCACTTCTGAATGAAGCACACTCTCAATCCACCATCTAGGGAACCATAGTTTCAGGTCCGAAGAATGGAGACAAATTGCTAAGCTTTCCCTTAGCCGGATTCTAGATTTCAAACCAGCAGCATAACTTTACAATATTTCCAAAGATAATCAGCTCTTCAAACAGCAGCAATATATAAGCTTCAATTGGAAAATGAAGCAACAAGAGACTCTTCAAATTCCAAGAAGTTGAATCACTTCAACTTCCAAAAGGAATGCCAATTTAAGCATTTCGCTTTTTGAAATAATAAAATATTAATCAACCTCTTTTAGGCATCCAACTTCACTTTGCAACAATAAAGCATTTAATAATTCATTAAATGCACCATTGACCCCTTAATGACCCCCTTTTAAAAACAACATGAAGTGATCATTCCTAGGCGTGGGGGTACAACTGAGAAACATAAAAATCACTAAGTATAAAACTTAATCCATGGAGATAACCAAAGCCAAACTGAAACTAAAGGATAGCAAAATGACTTGAGCTGAATTGCTGATGATGCTACTGCCAAAATTAGACTTACTAAAAATAGCCAACTGCTATAAATAGTAAGTTCACATCAAAACAACAGAAAGCCAAACTGAACATTGAACTGCAAAGGATTGAACTGCTGCTAGACAGATACTGCCGAAAGATAGACTTGCTAAAAACAGTGAACTGCTATAAATAGTAAGTCTGCACAACAACCTCAGAACGCCAACTGAGCAGTATCTGAAAGAGGAAACCCTAATTTTCCACCTCAGCTTAGCCTACGGATTTCCGGAAATAGGCTAAATCCAAATGAAGAGTGTAGGGCCAAAATGGGGACATTACACATGTTTGATTCATTTTGGGTCCACCAAAACGAAATAAACAAAAAGATGAAACTACCTATTAGTGATAAGCCAATATACTAATATGGATCTTTAAGCTTTTTAGACAAGAACACAAGCAATAGGTATTGTCTTATCTATACATACATTTTTCTCTAATATAAAGCTACATTCATTCCTGATTCAATGGTTGATGTTTTAAATGCTAGATTCATTATCAAGAGCAAGAATGTATTCAAGTATAGTTATTGATTTGCTAGAAATTGACAATCAAGATCCTAAGGATTCTACCACAAATGTGGTAGAGACCATAGTTGCAAAATCATCTTGGACAAGTACAACTATAAAATCTTCTAGACCATTTTGGATAAACCTACAAAACAAAACTACAAACATAGAAAAAAAACACAAGCATATGTAGAAAGCAATTAATGGAATTAAAATCATTGAAATGAAAGTAGATTAAAAGCACAAAAATATAGACAATATTGTTTAGTGCTTTTGGATGTCAACTATGTAGAATTTTTTTAGTATCAATGTTTTGGATCACACTCCATGATCCATCCTTAGGAACATAACACTTCTAATAGATTGCAGACTATGCTCATTAAATAGTGAAAGGCAAAGGGATTGAAAACCAAGACAAAAAATGGGGTCACAAGAAACCCAAAAAATTCAAAAAATACAAATAAAAATATGATGAAAAAGGTGTTGGACTAATCACCAATATCTTCCTTTGGATTCAGGACATGGACTAACCACCTCTCATGGATCTGTTTATCTCTGGCGTTTGTATTGAGTGTTAATAGGTCGATCTTTTGGCACACCAACAAACATGTTCCAACAAATGGTATCAGAGCTATGGTCGTGGGTTCGAATCCCCTTGGGTGACGCTGAGGGGGGGATTGTTGGACTAATCGCCAGTGTCTCCCTTCGAATTTGGGACATGGACTAACCGCCTCCTGATCCATTTATCTTTGGCGTTTGTATCAGGCATTAACAAGTTGATCTTTTGGCGCAACGACAAACATGTTCCAACAAAAGGTTCTACTACTTAGTAGATATTATACCCTTCTCCATTATCTTGTCTCCATTAGTATATCTTTGTGATTCTCCATCTTTTAATTTTACTTTAGTTTAATTTAAATTTTTTAATCATATTTTTACTTGCTTTTGTTGAAAATTTTGGGTTTCTTGTGACCCTCTTTCTATCTTGATTTCCGATCCCTTTGCTTTTCTCTTTTTAAAGAGCATAGTCTGCAATGTATCATGAATATTTTCTTCTTGATGATGGATCACAGAGTGTGATCCGAAACATTGATACTAATATTTTTTTGCATAGTTGACATCCAAAAGCACTCTTAAATGTGATTATGGATTGGAATGTCATGTGTCTCAAAGATAATATTGTTGAATCTAGAGGATTGATTAACGAATAACTTGTATTTGGGCTAGGGGGAAGGGGGTATTGCATCGGAGCTTTCCAAAATGGACTATACCTCTTTTAAGAGTTTTGACTTCCACAAGTAGTTCAAGAATTTTTTTGTGTGCATTTATCCTAATGTGCTCTTTTGTGAGGAAGCTACATGGACAATATAGAAATAGTAAAACAACAACATAAAAACCTTAGAGGGTGTCTATTGTGTGTTTAGAATGGAGGAAGAAAGGAAGTGGAGTCAATAGTACTAAAGAAAAGAAGAAATTGAGCCCCCATCTTGCTTTTTGAAAAGATCAACAATGGTTTTTTTTTCATAAGATTCAAACCCTCTCACATTCCAACTAATTAAGCTTGTTAATTAATTAGAGTATAGGGTATTTTGGCAGCTCCGTTAGGTTGGTAGAGTCCCTTAACAAAATTAGGAAGCTTTTCTTGTTTTCCCTTCTTGTTGGTACTAGGTTTGGGCATAGGTGAGTCCCTTGGTCTTCTTTTCTAAGCCTATCACTCAAATCTTTATTCATGTCACTCACCTTACATAGTAGGTCTATTGAATTATCACATTGCATATGTTTAGTTCCTCCATCATTCTTAGTCTTGTTGATCTCATCTACTTGACACACTTTATGTCTCTTGGGGCTCCCTTTTGTGGAAAATTGTACAAATTGAGAGAAGGAATTGTTGATGTGATTTTTGTGACCGCACCAATCAGCAGAACAAAGTAATCTGAAGGCTACTCCATTCTCTCTTGATCAAAGAATTCCGTGCGCTAAGATTGCAAGAAAGATCGCACGTTCAACTCCAAGGTTCCGAAATGCTTGGAATACCCTCAGTAGGTTCGTTGTGATTTGCTATTTTTACGAGGGGACTTACACAATTGTTCAAAAAGGTTTGCAGTTGACAACAAGTTAATGATTTGAAGGGAATTTTGTGCGAATGATTTAGCGTTGATGTATGAATTTTCCTAAAACTAACCAAGAGTATTGAATGTAAATGAGTATAGGGATAAGAAGGTTCTACTCTAAGATGGGATGTGGGATTAATCTCAACAGACTTCAACCAAACTCTGCTCCGCCTCGCGTGGGACAACTTACACAAAGTTGGTGCAATCTTCAAGGGGATGGCAAGGAATTTTCAAGTCACAATCCGGCATCAAGATACCGTCAAGACGATGCACACCAAGATGTGAATCATAACTGAAGTTAGGCTTATAAAATGCTCCAGTTGACCACACAAGGCAAACTTGCCGTCAGCAAGCTGCTAGTGGTATGGACTAAAACGAAGTTGCCTTGATTAACACCACAAATCCACAGCTAACATCTACTTGCATGAAATGAAAATTACGCTACTTTAAACTACTTTACGCTACTTGAAGTAGAAGGGATGAAGAAACCTTGCTAGCTATCCATAACAAAGACAAATTTCACCATCAATGAAAGATCTTTTATTATGAAATTTTTTCACAACAATCTCTTACAAAGTTTCCAAAAGGAAAACTTCCCTTCTCCTTCAAACTATGCTAAGCTATCAAACTATCTCTCTGCTCTACTCTCTAGTCTGATCTAGTGTCTAACTCTTATCTCTAATATCTACTGAGTACAAATGAGGGGGGATGCCCTTTTTATAGATAGCCAAGTCCAATGGACGACTTGGATTACAATTAAATGAATGGCTAAGATTAAGCCACCTCAGCCCTAACCCTAAAAACTGCTAGAATGGGGAGTGGTACAATAAATGAATCAAAGATTCCCACTCACTCCCAAAATAGTAAAGGCAATTAATGCCCACAATCAGTCTTCTAGAAGGTCATCATCCAGAAGTGTGTTTCCATTCTCCTTTTCTTTAGCTGTCAAATCAATGAACCTGGTAAGCATAGCCTCAACCTCCTGAACTGAGATAGGTGGAATATGATCGAGCTGAAATTCCAACACCATGACTGACTGTCCATGCCGTGTGCAAGATTTTCTCCAAGAAACTAAAGCATCCTGTGTACTCTGAATCAGGCTGGAGAAAGTCGAAATTTTTTCAAAGTCATCCTGCACAAAAGCCTTCACCTCCGAAAAGAAAGGCAACAACCCACTCCTCAATCCATCAGTAGTCACCTCATCAGGATTCAGCCATCTAGCGAAGATTGCCTCCAAGGTGTTCAGGACTCCATCAATGATGTTTGTCATAGCCTTCCTGACTCTAGCTGAATCCGCCTGAGCTGCATCAAAGAATCCACGCCTTGTGACTACTGAAGAGTACCATCCAGCAAAATCATACCTATCACCCTCCTGAATAACTCCTCCATCAATCAGCATCTGCAAAGGAGTATGCATCAATGCCTCCAAACGTTGAATAACTTTGCTTTGATAGACAAAAGCATCACCCCAGGCCTGATCAACTGCCTCCATCCGTGCCACAATGTCAGAAGCTTGCTGGTAAGCATGAGCAAGGTTTTCCATGAATTTCTCTGTCTCGGCACAAACACCTGTAACCCATTTGTCTGCCTCCTGTGCCATTTTTCTCAAATCTTCCAAACCACTGACCGATGATCTAGACAACTCTGCTGGAAGCTCAAGTGCTAGAATCTCCTGCCCACAAGGACGAGACAAATGCTGCATGTATTCTATCAACGTCTTATGCTCCTTCAATTTCTTATACTTTCCTTCAATTCTGAGCAATCTGTCCTTAAGTGCCTGATAGGAGTTATCACACTCCTCAATGATCTGTGCTCCTGTGGGGCGACCTAACTCCATGGTTGTGATCATATAATTTTATGGTACTGCTTCATCTCGATCACAATCAACCCTTGGCACAACTACGTGAAGGGTGCGAGAGCCATCCTCATCTGTTGAGATCTTCGAAAATTTCCTAGCTCTCTTCTTGGGTGGAGGTGCGCTGATCCGACTCAAAAATTCCTCCATCTCAACCACTGGATCAGCCTCTTCACTAGGGCTCCTTCTCATTCTATCTCTAAGCCAATCAGGTACAACCTACTATATAACAAACGACTGCTCCTCTCTAGCTTCCTCCTCACGGACTTGTTCTACTTCAATTTCGTTCTGGCGAGGCTCATCGGCCTCTAATGACTGAGTATCTCCTGAAACCGCATCATCCTCTAGAGCCGTCTCTAGCTCACGCTGGAAGTGTGTATCAGTAGCAGTCTCCTCATCTTCCTCCTGCTGATTATCTCTAGTAGGCGCATTAACACTTTGGCCAACTGATTCTCTTCGCGGTGGCTGATTTTCTTCATGTATCTCCTACTCCCATTCAGTGCATTTCTTTGATCAGCAAATAGAGAAACCTCCTGTATACTTGGAGAACGTGTCTCCAATGGCCTAGGTGACTCAACCACAACTCTCGGAGGCTTCGGCTGAATTGGCTCCGGCCGAACTGGCTCCTTCCTTTGAGATTCCGGACCTCGAGTAATCTGTTTCTTCTTGCTGGTAGTTGATGTCTTGTGATCTCCCATCAAGTTGTAAGTCAAAGGAATTGACCTACTCTTCAATCTGCTCACATGCCTTTCAACCCATGCTCTGGTGAAAGTCATGACTGGAATACAAAGCGTGTCCAAATCAGCTATTTCTGGCTCCGACCAATCTGGGAGTGGAAGTGGCATGTCTCTCACTGCCTCATAATCTGGATGGAGAACGTTCATGTCCTCGTCCACCTGGTCTGGCACTGGAATGATTTCACACTCCCTGATTATACTCAATGGCAGCCTCGAGAACATCCTCTTTCTGACTTCAGCCTCATCTGATGTATTAGCCCAGTAATCCTCAATATTTGCCTTATGCTTGAACTCTTCTAACAGTATCCATCTGATATTGTTGTGTGGGTCATAATGTTGTCTGCTGGTGTGATAAGAAAAATGAAAGAACTGAAGCTCATTTTCAGCTTCTCTGGCTGCCTGAAGTGAAGGACACAGCTCATCTGAATTGCCCATGACAATCGGGAAGTCAATCCCTCCCTTCTTCTTTCTCTTCTGAATCTTATCGTAGGCAACAAGCTGCCTAGATATCTCTAACATCAGGATTCTATTGGTTGGGTACTTAGGCAATCTGTATGGGTATGAAGAAAAACCTTGCAGCCTAATGTAAGAAAATTTTGGAAACTGAATGAACCAACACCCATACCTCTCTATCAATTCCTAAGCTTCTCTCGAGATCCTATGATGAGTCCTCTGCTGAAGTGATCTCGTTATGTGCATGGTAAAGGCATCGTTGACTCGCTTGTAATGGGTGGTGCTCGTCAGGTGCAACTGTGGACAAGCCTCGTGGATTTTGAACTGATGAGAGCCACATCCAATTGGATCCTTGTAAGATATACCCCTGTACTTCGTCATGCGAGCCAACATGTAAATGATGTATGAGCCCATGTAGAATGTCTTCGTCCTCCTCAGAGTCAGGAGTTGTTCATGCAAATTGTCACTAATCATCACAACCCAATTGATGTGCTCTTTTCCTTCCAACACGAGGTTTGTGTAATAGAACATCCATGGCTCAAAAATAAATGCTTGAGGGCAGCCTCCAACTCTGCTAAGCATCATGATCAGGTCACAATACTCCTGCTTCAAATCATCTGATATAATTTGTTTCGACAACTTTGTACGAGAGGGCTTGGGCTTGTTCATCCAGTGAGCGTTGATCATGTCGGCACATCTCTCGAATGTGGAAGCATACATTCGCTCAACACACTCTCTCGTTTTGTAAATCATCCTCTCGTGTGCTAGGATTCCAAAAGCTTCGCTGATAGCTGCAGGAGTCGTAGTAGTTAGCACACTCCATCATCAGCTCTGGACACTGAATTGCTGTCGGAAAACCAGCAGCTGCATACAACCCACTTCGAACAATGTTGTGCGAAGTGATTGAAGGACGATGACTGCCAACTCCCATGATTCGACTTTTAAAAGCCTCCTCCATGTTGAAAGAACCCAAATTTGTATCAGCCAGCTTGCTCAACTTTGAAGTGAATTTTGACTCTGGCAGGAAAGGCTTGCTCAGCTTCTTGATAACAGCCTGCATGGATGCAACATTATTGTCTCTGCCAGTTGCTCTTATTTCAACCATCCTGCAAAACAACAAGCAACCATCATCAATTAACTTAGAAAAATAATAAAATAACTTGGGACTGCCAGTCGACTTTTAAAATTTAGAAGCTGCAACATCATATTTCATTTGCAAACCTCAACTTCTCCTCTTAACAATTTTGAACTCTCAACACTTAGAAAGTTTTCTACAAGCTTCAGCAACTTCACAACTTGAGAAAATCGCCCAACTTCACTTTCAGCAATTTAGACTTGAGAAAATCGTCCAACTTCACTTTCAGCAATTTCAGACTTCAAGTGTGAATTAACTTGAGCTTCAGCACACAACAATTCTTCTTCTTCTTCAAGTCGAAAATTCTTAGCTACTCACTTGCACTGCAACTTCAACTTCAAAGCTAAAATCGAACTTGCCAGCACAAAGACTTTACAGATTGCAGCCTTACAAGCCTTCTCTACTTCAAATCGAACTTCTTCAACAACTCTCAGCCTGCACTGCAATTTGCTATTTCAAAGCTCAAGTCGTACTCCTCAATTGATGGAGAAAAAATGAATCAACTTTCAGCTCATATAGGCAAGTCGAATTCTAGAAGGAAGCCAAGTTTAGCTAATTCATTAAATCTCCACTACTTCACAGTAGGAAATTGAATTTCCCTCCTCTGGCAATTTCAACACTTGTCACTTGGTGTCTAGAATCTTGACCTTCTAGAATTTCAAAAGATTCACTTGACTAGAGTACTTAACATTTTAATTCATTTTGAAAACATTCACTTCAAATTCACTCTTTAAGAAATTTAATTCACCAGCCGAAGCTCTGACATCTAGTTTTATTCATTTGTTGCTCTGGAAGATTCATCTCACGAAGAATTCGATCAAATTCATCTAGGCAATCCATTTCATTCATCGTCTAAAGCATTTTACCTTCGAAAACACATTTCATTCATTTTGCCTTAGAAAAATTTAAATTTTCCTTAGGAAAATTTCATAATTTAAGCATCGGTCAAATTCTCCATCCTGAAAGTCTTGGCGAGCAGTGGAAGACTTCAAAATCTATTCCTTGTCGAAGATCTTTAATACCTAGAAGAAAATTCCCTTAAGAACGTGTTGAATTCATGGGTCTACAAACGAAGGGGTACATTTAATTTTTGAATTTTTGAACCTTAGAAAAAACATTTTCATCAAATTTAATCCAGTTCTTCATCTCTGGGTGTATCTTCTTGCTCAACTTGAAAAATTTCATCAACCTCACGAAGCTGGCATCCTCCGACATATCCACTGCCAAATTTTATTCATGCCTCTGAAAAATTTCACATCTTCTCCAACTTGGGCGTATTCTTCCTAGAAGGTGAAATTTTGTGCCTTAGAGAAATTTCTTAAATAAAATCACTATTATAGGCGCATTTTAGTGTCAAGGAGGAATATGAATTTTGACTTAGAAAATTTTCTCCATTTAACTTCAACCATGGCGCATTTTACCTGTGGAGGTGGACTCAAGTCATTACTTAGGAATTTTCCCATTTTAAATTTTATCCCCAACATGTACTTTGGGCGCATTTCATATGTCATGGAGGATATTTTATTTTAATGCCTAGCATAGTCACTTCTATCCACTTCACCCTGGGCGCATTTCACATGTTGAGGAGGATTTCACCACGCCATGGCAATTTTCACTTACCAATTTCACCTTGTTCAATATCAACGCCTTGGTAACTCCCTTGATTTTCACCTCAACTTGGGCGCATTTCATACATGGAGGAGGATGGGCGCATTTAGCATATGTAGAAGGATTAGCTATTCAACGCCTTTGACTCTTTTGGCTCTTCTAGGCTTGGCGCATTTTGGACCCCAAGGTGGATGAACTTTGTCTTTTCTTAGCTTGCATTGGCGCATGCAAAGGTTGGTGAAGAAAGTCAACACTTTGTCCTCTTCTTAGCATATATGGGCGCATTTCATATGGGGTGAAGGATAAACACCAACGCCTTTAGACTTCTCTTGACCTTCCTTACACATGGGCGCATTTAGCATGGGGAGGAGGATGAAACTTTTACTTAGAATTTTCTAACACCTTGACCTTTTGAAGAGGGTGCATTTAGGGGTGGCAGGTGGATGTAACTTCATGCCTTAGAATATTTTTCCATCTCATGCTTGTAGTGGGCGCATTTGGCATGTGTTGGGGGATTTACCTTGAACGCCTTAGAAAATTTTATGGCTTCCATCACCTAGACTTAGCATGGGCGCAATTGGAGGGGTCTGCAGGATATAAGTCCAGACTTAGAAAAAATTTCATCTCATGCTTTGAAGAGGGCGCATTTCATATAGGCAGGAGGATGGGATTCATCACTTAGAATTTTCTTCACATCTCCAAGGCAAGTTGGGCGCATTTGGGGGGGTCAGCAGGACGAATTCAATGCCTTAGAAACTTTTTAGCTAGCAACTTGATGAGGGCGCATTTAGAGGGTGGAGGAGGATTTTGTTCAGACTTAGCCATTTTTCTTTCTCTTTGCTAGCTTCTCCACACCCTGCTATTTATAGTAAGTCATTTAATTTTCACACTTCTGAAGCTCATATTGATACGGAATTTTAAGCACAGGATCCTCATGACCTACTTAGCCTGTTCACACCGCCATCTCGAGCTGACTTGCTATTTATAGCATGTTCTAAAGGTGGTTACTATTTATAACAACTGCCCGTTTATGAGACCTCCACAACTCCGTTTGACTTGAAATTTGAATGACGTGCTCCTCATCGGATGACCTGCCCATTCACACTGGCGCCTATGGTTGGTTTACTATTTTTAGCCAGTTTCTGGAACGCCTTACTATTAATAGTAAGTGCTCCAATTGCCTTCAAATTTTACCGGTGGAAAGCTTGAAAGATGCTGATCGCAGTGGGATACACCGGCTTTCGAAAATTCTGGCATTTTACCCCTCATTTTGGGTCTCGAAGCTAGAAACCCTAATTTGACTTGCATGTATATCAAATGACCTCCGTTTGACCTTATTTATGTTGCACTTCGCCCTGTTTGTGGTTCTGATGCGCTGGGCAGTTGCCGGAATGGACCTGCTAAAAATAGTAAGTCTTTGAAAACTGATCATCTCACTTTGCATGTCACACCACTGCGTAGCTCTTGAAAAACCCACAAGGAATCACCCAACATGCATTGAAAACTCTGACATGCAAACCCTAAAAATAGCCTCCGAAGGCTGAATACTGAAAGTGATCATCTCATTTTGCATGTTATATTGTCGCGAAGGTTTCAGAAAACCCAAAAAGAATCTCCAAACATGCATTGAAGAACTTCGCATATGAACCCTAAAATCTACTCCCGAAGCTGAACTTACTAAAAATAGACAGTTGTCCGTTCTGGCTCAAAATTTGCAGACGAGCAGCTTGACACGTTCTGGAAGCAGTGTGACTGTTGAAACTTCAAAAATGTTGAGAAAATGTCCCGAATTGCACACTTATTAAAAATAGTAAGCTGTCGGAATTCACTGAAATTTAGTTGGAAACCTACTGGAAGCATACTAATTGCAATATGATTCTCAAATTCCAACTTATTCACTCCATTTGACATCAAATTGACCAGAAAAGTACAAACCCTAATTCTCAAACCATGCCAAAATTTCACATTTAAGCTCACAGACGGGCACATCCCCAAAAAGCGGACAACAAAAAAGAGACAGAAAGAGAGAGAGAGAGACAAAACCAAAGCCAAAAGACCAGAATGGAGCAAAATTTAGGGGGTCCCCATTTTGAATGGGGCGATGTGTGAAAAGGTCACAACAGGAATCATCTCCCTTCCTATCACCTTGTTGAGGGTTAACTGTGGGAGTTTTGAGATTAGTGGAAGACCTATTTACCACACCATCTTTATTAGATATGAGCCATTTCTCAATGTTACAAACCTTTCCATAACCCACCTTGTCACTATGTCTCTAATAATCAATCTTAGTCTTAATGAAATTCTATCCATTTCTAGTAAATAAGGGATTCATGATAGTAGTAGGATTATTTGAAGCAGGGTGTAGAACCATTCTAACCTCCCCTTCTATAGTATTGGATTGAACTATGGTGGAAGAAAGCACGTAAAATGTAGATCATTCTCCTTAGAGGTTGATGTAGGTGCATCCCTAAGCATCGTAGAAATGTGGTATCATGTGTAAGAAATTGGAAATTGTGGTTTAGTTTGATAGTTTGAATATGTGTATTTTGTGGTTCACAATTTTTGGTAGAAGTTAGTGCATTTCACCGCATTGAGTAATTAGCTCTTGCCATTGTGGTAGTAGTTATGTTAGTAGTTTGTTTATCTTTTGTTGGCGATTGAGGTTGATTGGATGAACAAAAGTTGGTAATTTGGATTGAGAAAGTATCTATAGGTTGATAGTGTGTCCAAGTAGAGTTGTTTTGGTTTGCGGCTGGTTCTTTTAGGTTTGTGCCAAGGGTGAATATTTAGGAAGGTTGGGATAATCATTGGAGGAGTTTATGTTGTACTGTAGGAGATTCACCACTATTGGACCTTTGGAATTTTTAAGTTTGTTATTTTTAGTTGGTGACATGTTTTATGAGGATTTGAGCTTTGTGTCACCTTGAGGGTGGCACAAATCATGTGAGAAGCTCAAGAAGGGTATATATATGTGGGTTCAATTCATTTGTAAGCAAGTGAAGAAGATTAAGAGAGAGTAGAGTTGTAATAGGTAAGTACAACAACAAGGGAGCGAAGACTAAGGCAAAGTGAGGCAGCAAGGAGTATGATGTGGAGTGCAATCATGTGAGTGGATAGTGCGAGAATCCCGTGGTATTAATTTGTACTTGAATGTAGCCCTTGCACCAAGTCTAGAAGTGGTGTTTCCAAAAGTTATTTGTTAGTGTGTGTGGGAAGCCATTACAACCAACTTTAATTATGTTTATGAAATCAATATAATAAGAAATCTTTGGAGGTTGGGTTTTTCCCTCATTGAGGATTCTCCTAGGATATATCTCATGCCATTTTGCAACAGGTTTCTGTTCTATGTATGTTTATTGGTGTGGGTTGCATAGTTGGATGGTCCTTTGGACCCTATGGCCGTGATTGCATAAGTGGCTCTCCTCCCCATCGCAATCTTATCACTTCATTGCTAATATATTTCCTAGTAGATGGGATCAAATGTGATTTTTTTGTATATTAAGCAGTCACTAATAATGATAAACAACATCTAAACCCCCTCGGGCTTTAAGTAGACAAGTACTTGGTAGGAAATCATTAGGTGGGGAGATGAAGCCCATTTTAGATAACATTCCTAAATCATCTACTTGGACACTTCTTACCATCTACTCATCAAGATACAAAAGTAAATGGGAGGCCTTTACGTAAATTGGAGCCTCCTATACATATATCGGGTAGGGAACAACATTTATTAAGTGCTTTCTCACAAGTCATGTAATTACAAGACATATGCCCACTTACCTTCATGAACTTCATCAGTAAGACTTCATGATCACATGTTCAGTTATTTTATTTTTGTTGATTACTTTGTAGTTGTTAATCTTTGTTGATTAATTATTTTGTGATTACATACTTCATGACTACATGGTCATTTTATTCATAACAAACAGGTACAAAACTGACAATTTTGATTACATAGAAAATAAGAAAACAAAGGTCCTCAATCTCGTGTGTTGATTGAGTAACAATTGTGATGAAATGATGAAGCTAATCTTGAGGGTCAACACCTTAATCTTTATATTTTGTTTGTACTGATGCAAAAGTTTCATATCCATATACACTTGCTGATTCCAATGAATTAGTTATATTTTGGTTGCAATTGCATATGTACTTGCTGATTCAAATGGATTGATTATATTTTGGTTGCAATTGCATGTACACTTCCTGATTCAAATGGATTGATTATATTTTGGTTGCAATTGCATGTACACTTCTGATTCAAATGGATTAATTATATTTTGATTGCAAAGAATCTAATGCCACCCTTTGCAAATTTATGTTTCCTTCTAGACATGTTTGTTTATGCTACATTCTTTTAGTGTGATTGTAAGTTTGTTCCAAAAACAAGCTTTTTAGCCTTTTCTTCTTTTCATTACAGATGTAGTTGAAGTTTATGATAGTTCCATTTTTCATCAGTTCTATTTTTTCCTTGATACAGGTCAGTCATTTCAGAAGTATCAAGTGATGTAGTTATTGAAGTAAAGGATACACAGTTTTTGTTACACAAAGTAAGTATATTTACCTTATCATTACTTAAAGTACCATGTTTTTTTATCCCTACAGTTTAATCTCTCTTCCTCTCTCTGTAATTGATGTGTACGTCTAGTCTATTTCATGTTTGTGTTATAGAAAAAGTATTTGCAGTTATGCTTGGAAAGAGATTGCTTGGTATGTTCTGCTCCCTTTTCCCTAATTGATATTGGATTCTTGTACGACGATGGAATTGCTAATTCGTACTATATATGCATTAGGCATGCAAAACCTGTTTTCTATGTCATCACATTCATGTTTGGATCAGATAGACTACATATTTTTGTTTTTGAAAATGTTTTCTAGAGATCAAAGGTAAAGTAAAGTACAACTGATATTTTTTCTTGATATGAAACATCTGATACGTTGTAATCTACAGGAATGATTTTCTATTATAGAAATTGGGTTTTACAAAATAGCATATACATATTTTACACTCATTAGGTGGGAACCAAAGTGCAATGGTTTCATTAGGTGATGTCCTGAAGTTTGAACCAATATCAATATAATTGAGTTTTGTAGGCTTATAAACCTGTATCAAGTTAGTTGTTCAAATCAGTCTGGCCAAATTGTTTTGGTATTGGAGGAGTTTAAATTAGGCCATGGAAGTGTGTCATGGTACAATTCAAAGGGATAATATATTTGGAATGGAAATTAATTATATTTATGAGTCAAAAATTTGGTTGGAGATCATGCAAGTGGTTAAGTGATTTACCAAAATTAATGTACGGAGTACCATGCTTTGTCACTCTTAGGATAGTGAGTCAACCCCAGTAATGAAGTTGAATACAGATAACTAACAAAAGAGAGGGAAGGTTTTGATCATATAAATGATAAGGAGATTATGTATTGAGAATCTACAAAATTCTCTTTCTATCTTTTGTATATGGCATCACAACTTCTATTGGAAGTTGTTCCCTATATATTATGATTCCAACCTCCTGTTAAAAGTTTGATGGATCCTTTCTGATTGGTTCACAGCTCCTCAAAGTCTTCCTACATGCTCAAGTGGAACAAATATCCTTTCTCCAATATGGTTTGAGGTGTGTTTATTTTTTCTCATGCTATTTGATAGTGTACTCTTACTGGTTGTCTCTCCAAGATTTTCTTTCATTCTCTTTGGTGTCAATATTGGATCATTGCAATGATTGATTCCAAACTTGCTTCTTTCTTCAGTTGTTAGTTTACAACAAGAACTACTGGTTTCAAATCTATATCAAAACATGTATCAAATGCCATCAAACAAAGATGTATTAATTCCATCACATGATTTAGTGTGGATACAATTTCAATTCTTTGCTTGTTTCTGCCTGCTACATGGAATGGGTCTTATTCACTGATGAAAACTCTTCCTTGAGAGAGTATTTATTCATCTCCTTATTGTCCTACTCATTTGACTGGGGCAAAGGTTGATGCCCATTCCCAAAGTCTCTATCTTGCTCATCCCAACCTTAGTATCCCATGTTGGATATTTACAGCTTCTTTAATGCACAAATCAGCTTCATATCATCTTTTATCACTTTCTTTTGCTTTGAAAACTCCTTCTCTATAAGTTTTCCCTTTTCTCTTGCCTTCTGAATTATCTTTGGACCATTCTTTCAATTCTTCTAGTGAAGATTGGGACAACATATCCTGTGGCTATCATTGTTACAGTTGCTAGTTTTTCTCTTCCTCCATGAATGACCGTATAGCTCTTATTTTCCTCCACACGATTCCTTATTGAATGGCTTGGGAATGGCCTTTCCAACTGTCCCTCTTCTTAGACTACTTTTTAATGGAGCACCTCCTAAAACATGTGCTCATTCAATGTTTACTCTCTCAATAAAATTAACATAATGCAGATTCCAACAAATTTCAGGTACACGACATCTTCATTTACAATTCTTGGAAATGAACAAAAAGCTTGGAAGACTCATTTGCATACCTTCTCAGGTTTCCTCATGCTTGGAGCTTGCACAAGTCTCATGGACTGGTGATTTTCTACCACCTTCTTCATCAACATTGGAAAGTTGCCTTTTCTTTGCATTTGCTTCTTCTTTGTAGATGTTTCCCAATGTCAAGATTTCTTTTAATAATATACCATAACACAATAGTGATTTCAATTGTTCTTTAGAAGAAAATGTTGCTTCATCACTTGAGCATTTCCCAACTTCCTATATTCCACCAAAGCATCCAAGACATGCATATTGTGGCTTTGCCTCAACTTCAATGGGGTTTCATATGCCCAGTCATCATTGCTATGTCCTTAGCTTCACAATGCGTAGAAGGAATAAACCTTAAGGTGTGTACCATGTTTACCAAGGTACTGGTTTTGGCATCTTGTGTTGTGTTAGGTTTTGTTGGGATGAAAGACTCCCCTTTATTCTTTACTTCTTGACGATCTTCTTTGAACTTGGCCAAGATTAATTTTTGGAAACCAACTCTTGTGCAATATTTCTAGGGCTTGAAAATGCTTGCACTCTTTTTGATCCAAACATTAACAAATGCTCTCAAATACACTATAATTTGGATTGCCACTTTCCTGTCTCCTTCAGGCCAACCATAACACACCATGTCAGGTTTTTTGTCTCATTTCTCAGCCATCTTTGCTTCATCTTCAAATGTTCTACCTTCTTTTTCAGCTCCTCTTCTTGGTGTGCTTGCATCTTCAAGTCTCCCCCGTTGGGCCTTTTTCAGTTCATGATTCTTCTTAAAATTCTCAACCTCTTTGGGCTGCTGCTGATTGTCTCCAGCAATTCTTGTGTTCTAAGTTCTTGCTTGTGAAGCTTTTTCTTCCTTTTTCCTTTCATGGCATTATCTATGCAACAGATAGTGGACCTTCAATTGCTTTGCCAAATATGTGTTCACACATTAATTTGAACGTTTTAACAAATTCCTTCCACTAGCACCAAGGAAAAAACACTTTGGCACCAGATAATCTGCAATTGCATAGCCCATGGCTGTTGCCAAATCTTATATGGACCTTATCGATAAATTATAGTGCTGATTTAGTGTGAAAACTAATGAAATGTAAACAGTGTTATGCCAATTTTGAAATTTTCTACAATTATGTACAACCATCTACTTCCATATACAGTTCTGAAAATAAGATACCTTAAAAGCTTATGCTGATTTACAAGATCATAAATCTGAAAGTTGAAACACATGCAATTACAACTGCTAGTATTTATTTAATTTTAAACAATGCACTCATGCTCCTATGAACACATTTCATTCTTCAAGCTAGAATAAGAGATGGTATTCTCATCAGATCAACAAGATTTACCTTGGAGAAACCCAATGTGGGAATCATTCCAGAGAAAGCATTGCTTTATTCTCCAATGGCAATATAGAGAAGCCTTCTTCGAGCATGAAAACCATCTACAAGCTATTTTGGGGCATTATTAAAAAAATCATTGAATTTCCAAAATATAAATGATAAATGGCCTGTTAACAACATTGAGGAACATGCTTATAAAATTTCATCCCTATGTTCTTAGTTCTTGAGATGCTTGCTTTTTTTTTTTGTGTGGCAATCTGTCAAAAATTATTTTTTTGGAGTCTCCCAAATAGAACACAATCTTTATAACCTTTTGTACCTCCACATTTTAATCTTGCAGCTTAACTCACATCTTGAGGGGGTTGTGGCTTTTGTTGCTAGACCTGTTATGACTGATATTTTTCAAATTCTGTTAGCTCTGTTGTCAGAATACCAAGGTTTGGATTTGGTATGTGATACATCATTTTTAGGTATCAAGGTATATGTCAAATATGTCTCTTCATTCATGTTGTCATCAACCAAGTGAACACTATTCGGCATTGATGCTTTTGATGTTTCAATGTAATTGTTCAACTTAATGTCCAATGTAGAAACTTATGAGAACAAATTTGGTAATATTTTCATTTATTTCTTAATGTTCTATTTTTCTTTATTGGTGCATATTTCATGCTCGCGAGATGATAAACTATGTTTGCTGCTTTATCTGATAAATCAAATACATGAATTAATAATGGAGATGACAATGCATACTAGATACATGCGTGAAATATATCTTTATTTGCTCATGAAATTATTACAGAAGAAGACCAGAGATGGTTAGTCAAGGATTAGAGTCAATCCAACTAGATCATACTACTCTCCTTGACGACACACAATGTATTTAAAGGTCTCGACAGTTGCCAAGAAGAACACAACCATCAACCAACCGATGCTTAGAACTACCCAAAGTCGATGACCAATTAATACATAGTTGGATAACCAATATTACTGAAGCATAATAATAGACATTGAACACCAACTATAAACTACTCATTTAGTGTAAAGTAAAATGCACTTTATTGAAGATTAAACATTGATCAATTTTAGTAGTATCATAGGAAAGGTTTGGATGGGAAAGAAGGCCCAGTTTAGATTTGAATAGATGTGGCTGTCCCATGTGTTGCACCCCTGTAGCCCTTTTTACAAGACAAGTTTTTATCAAATTAGGGCCAACCTATTGCAGAAATCAAGAATGGAAATTTGTCTTTATAGCAAACATTGTCATGAAATTTATATTATGCAATCTTGCCCTTATTTTTCTCATTCGGTTGGCAGCAAAATAGATGAGCAGTAGAACCGCAAAGGAGCAGGGTTAAGGGTATATTCAAATTAGTAGAACAATACATGCAGTTTTCATGGGAATAAAAAGGGTGTTTGTCAGCAGGAGCACGGTTCAAAGAGTAGTGAGAGATGTGGAAGGAGCTGGAAATCAGATGACAATGAAAGCTAAGTGTTCAAAGATAGCGTAAACTAGTGGATTGCACGAATATGCACTTATTGGTTGGCATTAGCAATGGAAAAAAGTGACGTAGCAGCACATTTTTATTTACGAATGGAGATAGGAAGAATGGTGATGAATGTTGAAAAACGTGACTGGAATGAAATTTCCATGGTAATGCCCACTACTTCGCACGAAATAAGATTTGTTGCTAGGGAGGAACATGAAAAAAAGGCAATCAATACGTTGATTAGTGGTAGGAGGTCTCAGATAGCGCGATGGGAGAAAGATAGGTTGGAAAAGACTTCACATTCGCGCGATTAGGTTTAGAACAATGGTAGAAACACTCTAGAAACAATCAATAGGTGGATTTGTGGCGGAATACAATGAATTGCGCAATCTAGAGATGTTTGAGTGGCAGGTAACTGGCATGGTAGAGGTTGGTTCAAACACTCGAAATGCCCCCATAAACTGTCCAATGCTAGCTTTAAGGCTATCAATAGTGCCCATAGCATCATTAAGTCGGCAAAATTCAATAAATTGCACGATAGGACTTAAAACACTAGCAGAAGCATCTTTTCCACATGATAGGCATAGTTTGGTCTGCCTAAATGATGAAATCACACCTTTCATTGTGGGCCAATCCACTTTTTAAAAAAGATACAAAAGAAAACATTTCCAAATAAAGGCAGCCTCCACAAAAACTTTTCAAGGTCAGGATCTTCTATACTTAAAGGTTAATTCGATCTTTGGCAACAAGGCCGAGGTTGCCATTGGACTCAGATTATCAGGTTTTGGTTGGAGAAATCTTGTGGCACTTTAGAGTTTGAGTTCTTAAAAGGTGCTGCTAAGTTTCACATTAATAAAATGTTTTCATAACTGCTAAGGGCATTCATGCACAAATTGTATTATTAATAATGTCTATTTCCAACATTATCGTTGAGAGCCTATTTTTATTGTTAGTTTCTTTTATTGATTTTTATATTTGTTTTGTTTTAAAGTTTTATTTTTTGGACAGTTATAAGTATTTTTGCTTCACAATTTTTTTTAATGAATAAGTGTCTTACAATTTAAAAAATAGTGTACACATTTATAAAAAAGTGGGTGGAAAGAGTCACATTTAAAAAGTTCAAATGAGCATCAATTTGGAGCAAAACATTACATAAAGCCATGATGCAGCAAGAGTAAGAGCACTAGGAGGAGGTGGATCCTAGTCATCTAGTTTACCCAATACATCAGCGAGGTTTGAAGTGTCTATGTGAGGTTCCCAACCATCATTACATTATCTTGTGTTATTGGTTTGGGCCTTGGGGCTTGCTGGTTCGGGTACAACTTGGATATGGGTCCAAATCTGGTTTGACATGGGTGCTATCCAAGGTCTCACCTTAGACCTATAGGTCCGTTCAGGATGAACTTGGATGAACCTACAACATATTTGGTAGGTTTTCACACCTAGGCGAATTTTCAAATTAATTTTTTATTTATTATATTTGACTTTCAAATTTAACCAAAAACCCAAAAATGCACTCCCAAACCCAAAAATGTGGATTCCAATACATTTTAAAGACAAAAACAAAGTCATTTCTCTTATTGTGAATGCAAGACAAAAACATTATTCATCCTTGGTGAACTTTCATTCTTGCTTGCCATTACATGAATAAAGTTGAAGATTGATCAGTGAACATTCCAAAGTGGTTGATTTGCTATTCCTATGCATTTGTAGGAACTCATTTGTTGCCAAGAAGATTGTAGAGGAAGATTTCTACCAAAAAGGTAAGTTTTTTTCAAGTTTTGGGTTTTTTTTCTTACATTGCTTTTGCAAATGAACTCTCTTGTTTTTTTTTTGAATTTTTTTATTTGTTTTAATTTTCGTTATATATATATTGCTTTAATTTTCCGAATGTGTTGTTTATTGAACTTGTTGTTTTAGGTATTACAATGCCAATTGGTTCTAGCTCAATGGGCCGACCTTGTTTCAAAATAGACCCAAACTCTCCCCTTTGGAAATATGTTGATATGGTACAACAACATCTAGGTGGTGGGGGTTATGTTTGGATTTGTAGTGGGTGTGATGCTAGGTATTCAAGCTCATATAGTTGGGTGAAAGGATTTTTGTGCCACACCTTTGGATGAGGCATCAAAGCGTGCCTTGGAAAAAATGGTGTACCCATTCTAGAAGCACAAATCATGGCATATATTGATGAGCAAGAAAAAAAAAATCAAGCAACTGGGTGCAAATCAAATAATCCTATGTTAAAGAAAGGATCTTGAGGAATGAAGCCCCCTTCATTGCCTTCTAATCTTCACTATACAAAGAGCTACCCATTTTTGTCCACACCTAAAGAACAACTGGTGGCCTTTACATATAAGAGATCAAAGGGACCATTTGAAATGAAATTTCAAAATGAGTCTCAAGAGATTGTTGATCAACACATAGCGAGATGTCTCTATGCAAATCGATTGGCTTTCAATGTTTTTCACTCATATTTTTTTTAGGAGAAAAAAGAAAAAAAACATATTAATAAATGCTTACGTACAACCACACCAAAAGGATTTCCAGATGACAATAGCCATCACAATACATAATAGAAGAAGAATCCATAAAGGATTCCTACAAAACCAACTAACAAAATCCCCAAAATAGTTGTAGCTCCAGGAAAACCTCTGCATCACCAATCTTAGCATGTATAAGTTAATTCCTCTGGTTCTCATAGAGAATCTGAAGAAGCAGTTGAGACTTACTGTGAACCAAATCTCTCTAGTATTCCACATTCCAATCTCTCACTTCTGCCAAGGTCCATTTAGCTAAGCAATTAGTAACCCTATTCCATTCTCTAGGAGTATGGACAAAGAATACAACTTCAAGCTTCATGGCCGAACAAAGAATCTGCTTAGCCACTAGGGCTAACCTCCAAAAGGAATCTTGAAAACTTCCACTATTTATAAGGGAGACTAAAATCATAGAGTTAGTCACACATAATTCTTTTCCAAGCTAATTCAATATCTCTTTCAAAAGCAAAGAGAATAGCCCAGGTTTCCATCCAATTGTTAGAATGAGTATCCAAGTAAGAAGAAAAGAAAAACTGAATGGAGCCTTTATTATCACGAGCAACACCACCTATCCCTGTTGGACCCAGGTTGCCCCTTGAAGACCTATCCATGTTGATTTTAAGGAAATCATATGGAGGAGGGGGCCACTTACTTGAACGATTCACCTTTCTAACTTTTTGAACTCTAGACCTAGACACAACTTGAGAGGTAGAAGAAAAAGATACCTCCAAGAGTTTAACCAATTGTAGGTCAGAAAAATTAGAGGTCCCTCATCAGTGCATCACAAAACTTAGCCTGTATGGTTTCCTTGAGCACACCCTTGATTTTATGCTAGAATTGAATAAATCCACTATGTAGCTCCTGGAAAATTAGACAATTTATTTCCAACCATATTTACCAAAGAATAAAAGGGGATCAATATCCCAAGCAACCAAAAAGAAAGAAGTTGGGAGGCCGGCCTAAACTATTCCAAAACTTAGACAAAGAAGAAGAATGAATTGCAAGTCTATTCCAAAGTTGCCACCAAAGGTTCCACAACTCCTTAGAGAAAAGGCATTGAAATAAAAGGTGATTTGTGCATTCTTCATTAGTGCATTCGCTCACCATATTGGCATCAAATGGTGAAAGCAATTAATGAAGCTCTAAAAGGGTACAAGGGCTTGAGTTTTGAGAAGGTAAATAGCACTTTATTAGAAAAAGAGGTGAAGTTTGTAGAGGATTCATTGAAGCCCATAAGGAATTTATGGGCCAAAATAGGGGTTTCCATCATTTTTGATGGATGAAAAGATACAAGAAATTGGCTATTGATCAATGTTATTGTAGTGTCCCTTAAAGGGGCAATGTTTTTGAGAGTAGCAGATTGTGAAGGGGAGGTGAAGGATGGTGCATTTATTGCTAACGTTATCATAACAGCCATTGAGAAAGTGGGCTCTTGAAATGTTGTGCAATTCATAATAGACAAGGCAAAAAATTGTAGTGGCTAGATTATTTGTTGAGTGTTATTCACATTTTTTGAACATCTTGTGCTGGCCACTCCCTCAACCTTATGCTACAAAAAATTGGCACCAAAATTGATTGGATCAAACAGGTGTATGTTGAGGTTGAAGAGATTCAAATGTTTATCACCAACCACCATATGTCACAAGGCATATTGAAAACATTCTCAGAATTGGAGCTGGTAAAGGCAAGGGAAGCAATATGATTTATTTTAATCAATATGTTTCACTTTAGTAAATTTTTTAATTTCAAATTTTTTTATTTCGATTTTCAAATAGGTTGCTCAGACTCATTTTGCGTCCAACAAAATTGTCTTTAGATGAATTGTGAAGGTTTGTGAGACACTTTCTAATATGGTTATCAGCCCAAATTGGTCCATATAGAGGCAATCTATCACTATATAGGAACAAATGTTAAACGAATGATCTTAGATGACATTTGGTGGGATCATGTTAATATCTTCTTAGTTTCACTAAGCCCATATTGAGTATGATCCATTGTACTGACATGGATAGGCCTTGTTTGGGAGATATATATGATAGCATTGACTCAATGATTGAGAAAATGAAAGCCATAAAAAATGCAAGAGCAAAATCTTGAAGAAACTTTCTTCAAACAACTACACAAAATTATTGAAAAGAGATGGAACAAAATGACCACTTTGCTACATCTTCTTGCCTTTGCATTGAGTCCCAAATTATAGTGTTATGCTCCTTTTTTTTCTAACAAGAATTGCCCCATATAGAGATGTTGAATCAATCAAGGGTACTAGGCAACACTTCATAGACTCCTCATTGATCCTAACATGTGAGATGCAATGAGGATTGAGTTCATGGATTTTGTATGCTCTAATGAATTTAGTATTGATGCTCTTCATGACAAGTATAAGGTTGATGTTCATAGTTGGTGGTATTTTTGTGCCCAATCATTCACACACCTAAAACCTCTTGCGATCAAAAAAATTTTCTCAAGTTTTATAAAAAAAAGGCTTTTACCTTTTAAGTTTCATTTATATTTAATAATTTAAATTTTTAAATTTTATAATTCTTAACTCTTTATTTTGTCTTAATAGGTTCCTAGTTCATCTACATTTTAGAGGAATTGGAGCACATACTCCATCCACTCAGTAAAGTGCAATCGACTACATTAAAAAAAGGCAAAGGACTTAGTGTATGTGCATTCAAACTTGCAGCTCCTTTCACACAAACAAAGTGGCTACAAGGAAGGGGACATGAGGAAGTGGGATATTGAGCCAAACCATATTGATTTGGATGTTACCACTTCCCACCTTGTTGCACTTGATGTTGAAGATGAACCAACTAGCAAGCATGAGAGTGCTTGTGCTAGTGCTAGTGGCACTATTTGTGATTCTTCTAATTTACCAATACATACATCATCTAATATGGATGGTGATTTTTTGAATGCCTATATGATGATGCTTGATGAATGATGGTTGATTCTTGATGCTTGACAATATTATTTTATAATATTAATATATAATATATATCATGACATTCGAGTTTGACTAATTAACATTGTGATATTTTTTATTATTACAGTGGTTTTGTTTATTATACAATATATGATGCTATGTGTGGTATTTTGAACTTAATTATTGCTGCAAATACGTATACATTTATGATTTTTATATGCTTTTGTATGAACAAACCCAAAATGAATCAAAGCCCAACATTTTTCTGATTGAACCTGTGAATTGAGCCCTCAAACCCAAACTCGAACTAGTATTGAGACTAGTAACTTAGCCATTATCATCTTTTTTATCTTTAATCGGAGCACGAATAGGAGAAATAGGAAAATCCAATCGAGGGAATTCACCAAAGTCTGGCCAGCCAATAGTCCCACATCCAAACATCAAGGGAGAAGCACAATCTCTTCTCGCATGAGCTAGAAAGGCTTGAGAATGAGTATCTCGATTAGGATGAGCAGACTTATTACACCTTGATGATGCCCACAAAGCGGTGAATGACCTCAACTAGAGGTAGGAGTCCCATGGATTTGAATAGGCTCTTTCATAGTCAAGAGGGTATGAATTTTAATCCCCTTCCAAACATGTCTCCTAAAAGAGACACTAGAAGAAATACAATGGCACACCATTTTTTTAATATAATTTTATAATTTTATAAATTTGCTACATGAATCCTGAAAATATCATGACATTTAACTTTCAAAAAAAGAACACTTGTAATATTTAACATTAAATTTAAAGTTTAAACACACAAATGTCAAAGAGTCTAAGAGTTCATATTTGATATTACATATCGAAATTCAAAGATGCTGATTGGTTTTTTTCCTTTTCATATGGAAACTTGTTGAAATGTAGGGTTTTTTTGTTTTTTAAATGAAAAATAAGGAAACATTGGTGAAATGTCTTCAACGAGTTTTCAGTATGGGGAAACGTCCCAATACTTGAGACGCATCCTAGGGGATTGGAGATGCGTCTTCGTGCAACTATGGTATATTATTATAATATTTAATAAACTAATAATGATTATACATTAATATTAATATATTATTATATTAAGATAATATTATGTTTATATATTATAATTAATAATTAAAAATTATAATTATTTATATATTATTATATTTATATAATATAATTAATAGTTAAAAATTATATTATTATTGTATAAAAATATAGTTATAATATCTTGATATAATAATAATATATTAATATATATATTTTTGATCAATTCAAAGAAGCCTAAGGGGGTTGTACCCATGTATTAAACTTTTGAAAATATAAACATTACATAGATGTGGCAGAAAAAGGCCTTGTTGCAGACCTCCTATTTCAGCCACCTTCATTATATCCTAACTACTGCCTATACCTAGCTCCATTACCACAAAATTGGAGCACACATACCAAACCTTTCTGCAGTAATGCCCCTTCAGTACAAAATTGGGCAACAGTAAGATACCCTAGATATTTAACACCCATACCCATACCCATTTACTCTGCTTTTGGTCGTTGTGGCTTTAGCTATCCTCCTCGTCACACTAAAGCATGTGCCCCGACCTCTTTCATTTGCAACTAGCTTCAATGCATCTATGGGTCCATCCTAGTTTGCAATGCCATCCTCATCCGCTAGATTCTCCTTGCAAATATAGTCTTGCAACCACCCAAGACCGCTTTTCGGAGCCAAATTTAGAATGCACTTGAGAAACATAAAGCTTTTCGCCACTGTCGTTTGAAATTTTGGTAAAGCCAAGGGGTCTTCAGCAAATATGAGTGGGAAGCACTCTGGTGTCCGACCTCTCTTCCGAATTATATAGTATTCCCTTGGGAGCAGAACCCCTCGCTCCCCCTCGAAGTTGTTCAAAACATCTTCCAAGCCCCCCAAAAACTTGTTCCAAATCAATTTTCTACACAAAGTCTCTACCATCTCTTTTGTCTCACCCGCATTCAACAATGATGCCAAAGAACATTGTTGATATATTTGAATTCATCTGATATCTATGATCGGGCACCATGAAATCCCTCCTTAACACCATTTTCACCGCATGCAAGACTAGACCATGTCCGGTTTTAAACACACCCCAACCTTTTCTTCGAGATCTCCCCAAGGAATGCCATCTACCTTCGTTGGCCTTCGAGCCTTATTGGCATGTCCATCGTCCTCCACTACACCGTTTTTCAAAATGTTGATTATGTTGCTAAGGTTGTGATTTAATGTTTTTCACCCATTCCGCACGCTTAGCTCTTGAAGTTTGGGAAGCGCCTTGCCCTTCCGTTATTAGCCGATTGCCTCCCACGAGCCTTCAATCTCCCCTCATGATAGCATTTTACCCTAACCCGCAGTAATCTTTGAGCACATCCTACTCGACCTCTCTTTTTTATTATCTCGCCACACCAACTACCGTGTCTTTTTTTGCCAAGTCATCCACGACCTCCTTCCCTTCTCTATAGATATGAGACACTTTGAATTCTTCAAACTTGATTAATATCTACATTATTGGTCCTAACCATTTTCTCAACTTCCATTTTGGTGTCTGTTGTGACCTTTTCACACATCGCCCCATTGCAAATGGGGACCCCCTTGTTTTTTTTGCTTTTTTTTGGGTTTTGCCTTGGCGTCGCAACTACTAATCACCATTTTCTTTTACAATGAGGAGTTCGAGTTTTTGAGTAATTACTCGAGCCAAGTATAGAATTCAAGCCTAAAACTGTGCATAGACATTGCCAAATTGCTCAGAAGAATCGGTCAACGAAGAACACAATTGATTTCACTCAATTTTGACACTTCCTATTTTTAGGAATTTTTTTTTTTTTCACTTTTTCTATTTTTGGCACTTTTGGACCAATCCGGACTTCCTATTTTTAAGGGAAAGTTTGCTTTTTCTATTTTTAGTAAGTTTCTATTTTTAGAAAGTGCCAAGATCCTACAGGTAACAAAGTCAACATTTCCACCTTTAGACTGAAAAAGAATGAAAAAATCAAGCAAAAATCAAGAAAATCAAGAAAAAGTCATATGGCGAGGATGATCCAGAAGAAGGGCAAAGAAAATGTCAGACACTTCAAGAAGTCCGCTTGGGAGGAGGAATGGACATGGCAAGCCACTAGGAAAGTCCGCCATGCCTCTGTCAGGCCACCAACAAGTCCGCCTTGCACTTGTCTAAGTAGAGATCAAGTCCACCTTACATCTGGAAGGACACAAAGAAAGTCCGCCATGGAGATGGAAGGACACTCTCAAAGTCCGCCCCATCCCTTATCCAGACTAGAGAAAGTCCGCCATAAAAAAAATTAAGGAATGGCAAGCAAGTCAAGAAGTCTACCATGCCAAAAGCAACATGGAATGAAGTTTTGAAGTCCACCTTGGAGATTTGGAAAGAAATCCATCAAGTCCGCCTAGACATCAATGAAATATGGCAAGAAAATTGTGAACTCTGACCTAGGAGAAAGGGGATATGGAAAAGACACCACAAAGTCCGCTCTAGGAAATGTCAAGAAGTTTGTAAAGTCTAACTTGGAAGATGGATGGAAAGAAATTCACAAAGTCTGACCCAAGGAAGGTTGGCATGTCAAAGGCAATCCAAAGTCCGCCCGACAAGAAAAATGTCTAATTATTGTCCAAATCCGCCCAAGAGTGAAGAGGAATGGATGGCACAAAAGAAACCAAGAAGTCCGCCAATCCTTGGCAAGAAACAAGCAAAGTCCGCCCTTGCAATGGAAAGACAGAGAGAGTCCGCCTAGCCAAGAAGACTCAAAAATTGGCAAGGCATCAAGAAAGTCCGACTTAGGAATGTCCAAAGCATGCCAAAGTCTGACTTGGGCTAGAAAAGCACGACCAAGACTCAGGAAAGTCCACTCATGCACTTGTCAAGAAGTTCACCCAAGCTAGAAGGCACAATGGCAAGGAAGTCTTAAACTCCAACATGGCCTAGGAAGTAACATGTCCAAACATTAAGGAAGTCCAACTTTGGCACAGGGGAGATAAAGTCCGACCTAGGTCAAGAAAGAAAGATGTCCAAATCTTGATGAAATCTGCCCAGCCAAGGAAACTCAAAAAAATTGGCTAAGTAAAAAATTCAAAATATTGGTAAGGCACAAGTGAAGTCCGACTTCCCTTGATCTAGGAATGTCCAAAGCAGCTCAAAGTCCGACTTACCTCTAGCAAGGAATGTCCAAAGCCTCATAAAGTTCGACCTTGGCATAAAGAGTGGATGGCGAGACCAAAGTAAAGTACGCCCAAGGAGAAAAATTCAGAAAATTGACTAAGTATTGGGAGGAAAACAAGAGGAATAAAGAGGAAAAGTAAAGAGGGAGTGGATAAAATCCTTCTCCAAGGATGGAATGTATCCTACATAGCACAAGCCAAATTCAAAATTGAAGACAAATCCATAGGCAAAGTTCATCTGAAACCTTGGCTAAATGTTGAATGGTCCACATGAAGGTATTACAAAATGAAACTGAATAGCTAAAATTTGGCTAAGTATGGGAAATACTTCACAGAGAAAATTCCAATTTCCTCCATTGTGGCAAAAGCACAGGGGAGTTCCTCTCCAAATTCAAGGCACTTGAAGGAATTTCAAAGCAATCCGGAAAGAAAGGCTTAATAATTTCAAGTCTAAACATGTGCTCGAAGGTGAGACTTCCAATACAGCTGAAAAGAAGAAATTAAAGTCTCAAAGCGAATCCAAGATCAAAGCTAGGAAGAAACAAGCACCAAGGACAGAGTCATCGACAAAGAAAGATATTCTAAGGCAAGCACGTGGAAGAAAAACAAAGTGACCAAGGAAGACATCCAGCACGCTGAGGTGGCACCTCATCCAATCAAATTGTTCCAAATCAACATGCAACTTTCTATTTTATTGTTGGTTTATATTTAGCAGAAGGACAAGTGTCCCCAAGTGTAATTTTCTCATTGGTTGAGAGGTAGTTGGTTGTGACAAACCCTAATTAGGGTTTATTTTTGTATTCTCGGCCATTGATTTGAAACCAATCTTGGCTATTGAATTGTAAACGAAGAGCCTATAAATTGAGCTCGCCCCTCATTTGTAAAGGGTGAAGAAAGTGTATGAGATTGTTGCGTTTTGCTACTTCCGATAATAAAAGTTCTTATGCATGATTTTCTTTGAATCCCTTTTATTGTCAAGTGGTTTGCAAAGTTGCATAGCTTCTTCAACATTAGATTAGAATTAAGATAGAATTTGATTTGAATGTTTGTTAAATGAATGAAAGATTTGATAGTATTGATTTATGGTGAAACTTAGCTCATACTTTCTTTGAATAGATGATTTTTATTCAATGTGTAAAGTTAGCCTGAGCTCATGATTGTGGATGCTTAACTTCAATCTGGATCAGTATTGTTCGAGACATGAAAACTATAATCACATCCTTTGAAGATTGCACCCACTTTGTGTAGTTGTCCTAGGGAGGCAAAGCAAAGCGTGGTTACCAGTTTCACCTAATCTTTACCGTCTCTTGAATTCTTAGGGATAGATTAGAACCTCTAAACCCTTATCCTTTTGCACTTTTTTGAGATCCCAAACTGAAAATCCCAAAAGAAGAGGCATTTAATGTTAAATCCGTCCAAGTCCTTAACTTGTGGAGAAATTGCTTAACGTAAGTCCCTTTGTGTATTACCAGCATATCACAACGCCCATTGATCTTATCCACATGTCAAGACCTGACAAAAGAAACCTTGGAATCGCCATATGATCTTCTCGCAATCTTAGCATACGTGGTGGTTTTTCAAGAGAGGATAGAGTGTCTTTGGACATTTTATTCTGTGTGTTCGGTGGATGATAAAACGTACACCAACAGTGTCCATCCTTGCCAAATTGTGTTGATGGTCAGAAGGGAATTTCCTTATAGATGAATCTTCCTAGCTTCCTTTTCCACTATTCCTTGTAGGCCTATTCGCGCTACCGTGATCTCTGCTTCATTATTGGTTCCTTTCCCCAGATATTTTGATTTTGTCATTAGTATTGAGCCCTTGAGATCTTTGATTACACAACCTACACCACACACCCCAAGATTACCTCTCACAGCTCCATCAAAGTTAATCTTCACCTATCCCTCCTCTGGTTCCTTCCAAGCCACATTCTACCTTGGATTAACAGCTGTATCAACTTGCATAGCCCCATTAACAAGGGTAATATATTAATATATTAAATAATTATATTATTATTATATTATATCATATCATATTATAGTGTGAATACAAATTCAAAAAAAGCGAAAGAAAAGTTGTCATCCGATTGTGATCGTGATCGCTATGGGAGAGAGTCCATCCATGATAGAAACGGATTAGGTGCTCACTCACATAGATCAGAGGAAGGACGACTCTTGCTCAATGGATCGGATGAAGAAAACAAAATAAAATAAAAAATTGAAGTGAATAAAATAAGCTTCGACCATGCTGCCATTGCGAAAATTTGCAGATGTTAGGGTTCATGAGCTTGCACTTGTGGTTGGCAATCAAATAAATAAATAGAAATGGGTGCAACATCTGCTGAAAATCGCAGAAAAACCTTACCAGAAAATCCTCACCAAAAATTGTGGAAAAACTTTGTAGAAAATCACACCAAAAAACCCTACTGTAAATCATAGGTAGAAACCCTCCAATAATTTGCGATTAAACTCAAAAAAACCGATGAAAATCAGAGAAAAGTAGTCCAAATTGGTAGTCAATGACCTTTCATGAAAAAATCGCATTTTATACAAGGAGAAAATCTAGAATTTTGTTGATTCACGATTAATCACGATTTTCTTGATTTTTGCCCGATTTATGCTTCTATGGTTAAACCAAATGGAAATAGCATACAACAAGGTGATTGAACCAAAAAAATAATCAGGCAACCACCAATATGCATACAAATGAAACAATGCTATTTGACAATTTTTGACTTATCAAGCAATGTTGTTTCTATATAGTTCTATAATTAGTTCTCTACCTGTAGAGGAGGGGGACCAACTGCTCAAGGACTCCAGGTCACGGAAGAGTCTAGAACAATAGGTTGCTTTGATCTACCTCAAGATAAACAAATGGATCGAAAATGTTTAGGGTTGAAAAGGGTTGAAAAGGAAGGACAACTAGTCTGTCAATTTCTTTCTGCTAACCCGAATGTTTCAAGGAGTCAAGAGAGTTAGCTTTCAAGGTTCGGACCGTAACTCAGACAGCTCACTACCAGAGGACTACAGCGTGGATCATGGACTCCAACACGATGCGTTGGGGTCTCAAGGAGCATGTCTGTACGACCAAAAAGCGTAAGGTATAGTACAAAATGCCAAAAAAAAGCTTGCTAATTGCCTGATTAACAGAGTTTTATGCTACGACAGAGATAGAAAATGCAAAATAACAGAAATAACAAGAAGAATACTTTAACAATGTTGACCTAGAATTTGATAAGAGAAAGGTGGTGGAAATGGACCTTCAAACCCACGAGTTGAGGTCTTCAAAATCTTCACTTGATGAACAACCTGCACACACAAGAACAAGAAAATGTTGGGGTTGTGTTTAGAGGACTGCCTCGGTTAGTCCCCCACTTTGGTGTTTCCACCTCCACGGACAACCAGATAGCAACAATTGTAGAAAGATGATAAAGAAGCTATAGAAATGGAAATACTAAGCAATGCTAAAACAACAATATGCTACTACACGAGTAGATGATGCAAAAGTAAATGAAAATGGACGAATATCACCTTCTCAACCAAGTGCACTCAAGGAAAATGGAGGAAGATGTGAGCTGCAAGCTCTCCAAAGACAACATTGCCACAACAACAAAGAGGAGGAGCCAACAAAGCAGCTACTTGCGGCTTCAATGGAGTGGTGGTGCAGCTCGAAAGTGTAGGAGTTGATCAAGTTGAGAAGCCGAAGTGTGTGAAAGATTGAAGAAGCTAGATAGAATGAAGAACAAGGTAATTTAAAGGGAAAAATGGAGGAAAAGGGGCAGTTTGAAGTTGGTCGGAGGGACAAGAAGCGTTACACTTTGCATCCAATGGAGGACTGTAATGCCTCTGCAGGCTCCAGAGGTAGCAATCTTGCTAGGATGAAAGTGCGTCGCACGGATGTCTGTGCGCCGTGTTAGCGTCCCTGATAGAAACCCCCCCACTGACACATGAAACAACTGCCAAGTGGATGCGAAATGGAAGCGGATGTGGAAAATACATCATCGGGATCGCATTTTCTAAGGTAAGGGGTGTGTAAATGGGGAATTTGCAAGGGGTGAAAATCCATGCCATTACATTTTGCCCCCACTTTAGCAAGCATAAGTGTCAACGAATGGACGATAAAGTAGAGTGAAAGAAGTTGAAGAGGATATACCTGAATTGTCAAGGAAGAAGACCGCAATTTGACGGGCTCGAGCATAGGAGAGAGAGAGAGAGAGAGAGAGAGAGAGAGAGAGAGAGAGATGGCTCCATAGGTACTTGGCCCTATGGAAATTTGAACAAAAGGCTCTGCAGGTGCTTGGTCCTACAGAATTGGCTCCACGGGTGCTCAGTCCCACAAGGGATGATCAAAGGGTTCTATAGGTGCTTGGTCCTGTAGAATGAAAATGCTTCACAGGGGCTCGGTCCTACAAAGGAGGTGCCACATGTGCTCAGTCTTGAGGGAGGCCAAAAATGAAAGGCTCCGCAAAGTTTGATTGACCCTTAGAGGTGCTTGGTCCTGCAAGGCAACATGTTAATCCACAGACAAAACATGTTAGGCAAGCGAAAATTCACGCATACAGTCAGATAGTCGTATCTCAGAACAAGCAATTGAAGGAGAAGCTTTCAAAGGGGTCCCTTGGGAACCTTCAAAATAAAGAGGAGGGTCCGCTCGAGGGACACTCCATTTGAAAAGTGATGACCTTTTCGCAAACTATCTTGTCATCAAGGAATCCTTTTGAAATATTCTCTTTCGTCAAGGAATTCGAAAAAAGAAGGGCCATCACAAAGGAAAGCTTTCCTATTCTTTTTGCTACGAATTTGATTTCAAAAGAAAATCTTGCTAAGGGGATCCTTAGTGAAGGATGTGATTTTTGAAAAATGTAAAGATTTTCAGTAAGGGATCCGTTGGCCACCGAATACACCTTATTGAAAATCGAAGAGGTAGGAGCCCCCCCTTAGGATGGTGTGTGCAAATTGAAGGAGCATGTGACATCCTAAGGAAAGGAAGAACATGCAGAGATGTCATGGCCCATGATACATGGCGAGATGTAGACATGGAAATGTTGTCAAACACACGAGGGACAACACATAGGCACCACAACATAAAAAAAGAAAGCAAAGAAGACAAAAAGATAAAAAAGAATAGAAAAGTAAAGGCGAAAAAATCAAGAGACAGGGGGATCTGATAATTTGGGGTCAAAACTACTCATAGATATAGATAGATAGATATAATATAATATATGTATGAATTGTCATTAATCCCCAAATGTATCAGAATGTGAAGAAGAGCACATGAAGACAAGAAAAATAAAAAATTGGGTCAACATGGAAGGGAGGCCTAAATGCCCCCCCAATGCTTTGCATCATCCCCAATTGTCGAAAATCAAGATACAACATATAGAAGAATGATGCAACAAATAGAGGAAGTTTACAACACAATTTCACTCCTATATCCAAGCACCTACAAGGGTGACAATGGTGCTCCAGGAACACACAAAACAAGCACAGGGGAAACACAACACATACACACAAATCTAATCTACAAATAAAGAAGAGGTGCTCTCCTAGTCCTCATCAACCAGGAGGTTGTCATTCTCCCAATCTAGATCATTATAAGGAGAGGGTGGATGAGCCTGCAAGGGCGAGATAGCAAGGGGAGCACCCTCCGACTCTCCTACGACAAGAGCTAAGGAAGAAGGCCTCTCAAGGTCTCCTTCACTCAACTCTTGTGAGGTAAAATTCATCGTTCTTGCAAAGATCACTGACAAAGCCGAGACATCATCAACCGAGTTAAACATGCACTTGATGAGAATGCCATGTGTTAACTGAATGGGAGATGAAGGAGGCGCTCGAGATCCACCATCAATCTCGTCAAGAGAGACAGTGACAAACTAAGGAGACGTCGGGGCTGCCTTCGTCACAAGGACGACGCAAGCCAAAGTAGAACCCTCTCCCGAAGAAGGTGATCCTTTCTTCCAATCTCCATTGGAAGTGAGGTTGTCCTCCAACTTATGCTTCATCAGAGGATGTGGAATCCCCACAGATGAAGCAGAAGGCGAGGAGGAAGAAGGCAAGGCTGCAATGGACACCACCGTGGTGTTCGACATGTCCATGGGCTGGGAAAACAAAGGGATGCCCAAAAGGGACATCGGAAGAGGAGGTTTCGTCGAGGGAGCAATGAACACCTGCACCTTTTTGGGGTGAGGGTCATTGACATTCGTTTGGGGAGCCGAAAGCAAGATCAAGGAGATGGGAACCGAAGCAGAAAATGCAGAAGAGGGAGGCACAATAGGAGATTCCCAAATAGGAGTTGTTGGCTCCTGTTCTGCCTTCCACGAGGCAGCTTGCTCAGCAGCCAGAGCCTTCCTTCGATGCTTATGCTCACCCGCAAGCCGATTTCTTCGGCTTTGGGAACTAGAACTCACTGTTTGAGGAGCAAGAGGCTCCTATTTCACCATAGGCATGTCTTCCATAGTCGTTTCTAGTGGAAGGGCAGCCTTCTGGACGAGGGCAAGAACAAAAAGAACAGGAGCGGAAACTGCAACAGGTGGAGAACCAGACTCAGGCACCTTGACCGCGGGCCTCTACCCATTCACTTCCCTAGGGGCAGGAGCAATAGGAGGCTGCAGAGGCCAAGACATAGGGGCAACTCCACGAGGGCCCTTCCCCTTACCATAGACAATGGGCCTTGACATTGTGGGTAAGATGGGAAGCTCAAATACTTGATGTTTGGCCTTCTACCAAGCAGGCACCATCGAACTCTGGATGCAAGGCATGGGAGCAGAAGCTGAAGGCGCCAAAAAAGGGCGAGAGGCAAAAGTGGACGAAACAACAGAAGAAGAGGAAGGCTCCTGGGCGTGAGTAGGCTTCCCCTTCCCTATTTGAGAGGAGGAGGAGGCAGCCTGTTGCTATGCGATCATAGAAGCCTTAACTGAAAGTGTAGGGGGAGATATGGTAGGTCGTCTTCGGCACTATGCCCCCATTCTTGTATTTGACATAGGTGCGATACAATAGGGCTATCCTTGGAGGAAGCGGACCAACAAGTACAAGTCAAAAGTGATCCAATGAGTAGCCCCACACGACACCAGAGGTTTATATCCAGTGTCATACACAACGTGCACAGAGCCCTCATGAGAAAACTTCAAACATTTATGGACTACCGAAGTGACCATGTTCATGGAAACTAGCCATGGGATGCCTAGGTTCACTCTAAATAGGTCTTGACTCCGGGATGATATCAAAAAGAGCATTTACAATCCTGGGTCCTACCAGGATTGAGAGGGTGATGGAACCAATTGGAGGGACTGAGAGTTTGTCGTGCGTACATATTGTGCTCTTTGATTCATCATACCCATCCTTATGCAAGAAATTTATTAGCATAATCTCCTTTGTTATAACATTAACATGACACGTAGGATCAACGAGAACACCAGTCATGATTTTCCCGTTGATACGAGCAAGAATGTACAGAGGAGAGAGTTCTCTATTCGTGTTCATAGGTAGGTCCTACAATGTAAAGGTTATAGCAGGTGACCCATTCACAAGCTGTGCAGAAGGGATGGGAAGATGCATAAAGGAGGCCATGTTTACGTTCTCTAAAAAGGGCTTCTTCAAGATACCCCAAAGGCTCGACAATCAAATAGTGACCTATTCTAGATTTCGCTTCACAATGTCTAGGGATCCTTCTAACTACGTTGCTAGGGGTCGTAGGTTGGGTTGCTAGGTTATGCGCCCTGCAACACACACACCTACAACACGAGAGAAGATTCCTTAAACACTAAAAAACGAAACCAAAATAGTTCACGTCGGGTTCACTAAAATGTAGAGGGGGACTAACTGCTCAAGGACTCCAGGTCATGGGAGAGTCCAAAACAATAGGTTGCCTTCATCTACCTCAAGCTAAACAAATGGATCAAAAAGGTTTAGGGTTTCAAGGGCTGAAAAGGAAGGACAACTGGTCTGTCAATTTCTTTCTGCTAACCTAAATGTTTCAAGGAGTCAGGAGAGTTGGCTTTCAAGGTTCAGATCATAACTCAAACAGTCCACTACCAAAGGACTATAGCGTGGATCACGAACTCCAGCGCAGTGCATTGGGGTCTCAGGGACGCACTGGTGTCTGTACAACTAGAAAGCATAAGGTACAGTACAAAATGCCAAAAAAAGCTTGCTAACTACCTGAGTAACAGAGTTTTATGCCATGATAGAGATAGAAAATGTAAAATAACAAAAATAACAAGAAGAATACTTTAACAATGTTGACCTAGAATTTGACAAGAGAAAGGTGGTGGAAACGGACCTTCAAACCCGCAAGTTGAGGTCTTCAAAATCTTCACTTGACGAACAACCTGCACACACAAGAACAAGAAAATGTTGGGGCTGTGTTTAGAGGACTGTCTCAGTCAGTTCCCCGCTTTGGTGTTTCCACCTCCACGGACAGCCAGATAGCAATGATTGTAGAAAGATGATAACACTATAGAAATGGAAATACCAAGCAATGCTAAAACAACAATATGCTACTACACGAGTAGATGATGCAAAAGTAAATGAAAATGGATGGATATCACCTTCTCAACCAAGTGCACTCAAGGAAAATGGAGGAAGATGTGAGCTCACAAGCTCTCCAAAGCCAACGTTGCCACAACAATGAAGAAGAGAAGCCAATAAAAGCAACAACTTGCAGCTTCAATGGAGTGGTGGTGCAACTCGAAAGTGTAGGAGTTGATCAAGTTGAGAAGCCAAAGCGTGTGAAGATTGAAGAAGCTAGATAGAATGAAGAACAAGGTAATTTGAAGGGAAGAATGGAGGAAAAAGGGCTGTTTGAAGTCAGTCGGAGGGGCAGGAAGTGTTACAGTTTGAGTCCAATGGAGGAGTGTAATGCCTCTGTGCAGGCTCCAGAGGCAGGAATCCTACTAGGACAAAAGCGTGTTGCGTGGACGTCCATGCGCTGTGCTAGCATTCTCGACAGAAATTGCCCCACTGACACACAAAACAACTACCAAGTGGATGCAAAATGGAAGCAGATGTGGAAAATACATCATCGGAATCGCGTTTCTAAGGTAAGGGGTGTGTAAACGGGGAATTTGCAAGGGGTGCAAATCCACACCATTACACTACCTCATCCTCTACATTGGATTGAACTTTGTCCTCTCACATGATACCCTTTCTTTGGTCTCAAAGTGCACCTTACACACAAATAGACAAGAAAGCAAGCCATTGGTACATGTCATCATCATTAATTGATCATCAATTTAATCAATAATCATTATAAATAGCATTCTATATGAGAATTTAGTAATCAATATTTGATATGTCAACCTCACTAATTTAGTAGGGTCAATTTGATTTACAAAATATCATTCAAAATATGTCTAATCCATCATACCCCCATTTATCCTAAATTGAAATAGTAATTGTGCCAATGTTAATGAGGTACTATGCTCACTACATATTATAACACTCAGGATAATCATATTAATATTAACTCAGCCCTTATCATAACCTTCACTTTAGTGATTTTCTAACTTGATTATCCTAGTCCGAAGTTCTTTTGCTCACATCTCACAATTTTCACAACCTTTTGCATGTTTCAAACAATTATTAAGCCTCATGCTTTTCCCACTATATTCTCACAATGTTTGAACAAACCTCGTCCATTGTATTTTCCTTTTCATTTGCTAGACAAATGTAAAATGTCTCCCAACCATGACTAAGGAAATGAAGGCCTTTAGCCATGATGACATTCTTCTTACTTGACAAGAGATACAAAGTCATGGAGCTTGAGTAATCACTACCAATTGTAGATATTGTTGGCTAATGCTATCAAAGGTTTGAGAAGTAAAAATAGGATTCATCTCATGTACCAGAGATATGTGTAAGTAATCTGATCACATTTGAGTTGACTAGGTTTGTATACAGAGTTTAGAAGATGTGGGGTACTTGTTAAATGTGAAAACATAGAGTAACATGAAGCCTTGCTGCATACATGTATACGAATTAAGTCCTTAGCAATCAACAATAAAAAATATGTGATGTCAAAGGATATTTGACACTCCATCAGTAGTAGAGGGCATTGATGTAATGTCCCCTTTCGGGAATTACCCTAAATCTTGCCCTAAAATCACAAATTGCATTAAAATAAGGATTGTAATATAGCTAGAGATATAACTTACCTATTAAATGCCTTTTAACAAGATAAATCCCGATTAGGGTTAATACTTGCACATATGAGTACAAATAGACAAAACCATCATAACCTATGCTCCACGGGGTTTCGGGGACGGGGAGTACCCGGTACGGCGGGACGAGTTTCTGGTACGGGGGTACTTTTGGGTCATTTTTTAGGGGACGGCAGGGGACGGCTGATAAAAAAATAGGGAATTTTTTAAAAATATATAGAAATTTCAAATGTTCATAGCATAACATTGATAAAGCATTCATTCTAGACATTTGTATAAGCTTAATACATATCATTAGACTTGAATTGAGATTTCACATGAAAATCGACAAACAAATTAACAAAATTCAAATGCTTTTCATTATCAATGTGCACACGTATCATATAAAAGTCTGATAATTATAACCAAAATGCCCAAAGGCTTTAAGTCTCAACTATGAAATGACATGCTAAACATAAAACTAAGAAAATATATCGTTGTCCAAGGTCCCTAATCAGCATAAGGTAGGTCTAAATCAGCATCGCCCTCGCCATTAGAGCTCGAGTCTAAGTTAGTGTCAGTGTCCATGTCAATAGAAGGATCTGCCTCAACCAATGGAACCCCAACCAATCCCTCATGTGCATTCTCCTCAATCTGCATAGCATCTTTGGGATTAACATCCCAACGTAAGGCTGGAGTCTGACGATACTAACTAGTTTGGCGATCCTTCACTCAGCTGCTCTTCTTTTGCTCTCCTTCACTTCACAAGCCAAATGTAAAAATGAGTTTCTTTTTCTCATTTTACTATATTGGGCATAGCAACTGGGTTTGAAGAGGTTTCTAATATCAACGTGAGCTCGTAGTTCAGAACAGTGAGCAGACATGGATCCTTTCACAGTGGCTGTGAGTGAATATCTGTGCCCAGTTAGCTTGAATATTGGTCACCTGGAGTGGGATATGCCTTGGCATGAAGATTACTCAGACCTGCACTCATTTGCAAGGAGATTCCAGTGACTATTTGGCCCAGGCGTGAGCTTATTCCAGGTCTGGTCTAAGATATATAATTATCTGTAAATTGTTGTTGCTGCTTTTATTCAATCAGTTAGTTATCTATAGTTTCCTCACTGCTGTAGCCCATTCTCAGCATCATATATATGCAAATCTGTCCATATTAGTTTCCAGTTTGAATATGTGTAAGGCTGTAGCTATATTGTAACATTTTATGACAGTAAAATTTAAGGAAATGAAACTCAGAATTTGATAATCAGATCAATGTATGAATGCCATTTTAAAGTCTATTATATTTTATGTAAACTATTTTAGGGCATATATAAGGCATAAATTAGGTTAAGTGGCATGGGGCGTCCCTTGTGGGCCCACCCATGCCTTTTTTTCATTTTAAAAAACTTTAATTTTTTATAAAAATGTATTTTTTTTGTTGCTGGGCCATAGGGTACTTCTAGAAGTACCCGGTACGGATGGGGGACGGCTGGGAAGTTTCGGGTACTTCTAGAAGTACCCTACGTCCCCTACCTTTTGCCAAAAGTCCCCTAGAAGTACCGGGTACTTGGAGGGAAAAAGGGGACGGCCAGGGGACGTTTCCTAGCCGTCCCCGCGTCCCCGTTTCGTACCCGGTATGGGAAACGGCATAAAAACACAGGGGACACGTCCCCGTGGAGCATAGATCATAACTCATTAGATAAGCCATGTTACATCTATACTTATTTTTAGCATTCAATCACAATAGGTTTGAATGGGTGAGAATGATAGGTTGGCCCAAAGCAAACTCCACACTAAGCCCAAGAGTGGACACTCACCCTCTTGGCCCCAAGTGGTAGGTACGTTGGACATCCAACATGGGGTAGTCTACCTAGTGGGGTGCTTGTATCTGCCCTTCCTATTCACATCTTCTTATTCATCCTCTTATGACTTTTGATTTCTCCACAATCAACCATCGTAGAGGTTGGAAAGGAAATTGCAATAAGGTGCTTGAAAATCCCCCTATTTAAGCCCAAGAGCGGACACTCACCCTCTTGGCCACAAGTGGCAGGCACATTGGACATCTAGCATGTGGTGGTCTACTTAGATGGTGATCTCATATCTGTTCCTCTTCCTTGCATTCCCTCTTCTCCTCCATATGATTGCTTAGTGAGAATCAAATGAATCAGAATCTATTATCCATCTAATACTCAATAATTGCTGCAAGCATCATTATTGCATAATCATATATATATATATATATATATAATTGTTTCTAATTGATTTCAATTTACAATAATTACCTTTGCATTAATGAATATATATATATATATATATATATATAGATAGATATATAATATTGTATTTAAACTTACTGCTCAAATTATTTTTGACTATATATTTTATTCTTCTTTCCCACCTGCTGCTTTTCCAGATTTCTGACTGAACAATATATTGATTACCCTCTATGATTCGATGATCATAACCTATTATGATATCTGCTGTTATATCCAGTAATATTCCTTATATCCCCCTCTTGCAAATGATCCGACTTACCTCATATATCCCCCATCGTGTCCCTAGGAATGGAGGTGACCCTTAACTACTGTTCTTTCACTGATCGCAGTCTTTCATAATGCCATTGCTGCTTTTCCAGTGGTAATCGATGCCTTTACTTTTAACTAAATGAGCCGCTGCTGTTGTTGGCTTCGATATGTATGTTAGTTTAGGTTTATATATTTTATATTAATATATTGTATGTTTGTTATTTTACTAGTATATTTATAAATTTAATTTATTGTTATATTTTGATAATTATAATTATAATTATAATAATATTTAATTGCTAATATTTCTTTTTATATTTTTAATATGTATTTTGTTATTTATTTTATTTATTTATTTGCATTTCAATGCCTAGTTATTTTTATACTTTAGTGTTGTAATTTCAGGGACATGACAATTGAAGTTCAATTCCCTCCAAAGATCATCTTTGCTAGGAACATCTAAAATCACATAAAGCACAATCCACTTTATTACTCTTGCATGGATTTTAGACTATTATATTTAGGAGAATCTATAGAGCAATAGAAAATGCTATTAATAGAACTAGAATATCTTTGAGGACATTAACATAGAAGAGGAAAACCACTTGACAAGCAGCCCATTAGGTTAGATGAGGAATACAATGAGCATAGGCGGCCATAGAGTTGTAGCAAACTTCAATTTGTAGTCTTATATTGTTTTTAGTAGCTTAAGTGGAAGCTATGCACTTCGGAAGCCATTCCAATCAAAGAGAACTGACCAAACATAATTGCATTTGGACCAAGTGGAAGCTATGCACTTCAGAAGCATATGCTTTGCAATTAACAAGAAGAATAAAGTTGGAAACTAGAGTGCCGAGTAAATACAGCCAAATGCTTTTTTGACCCATTGTGAGGTAGATCTGGCCAAGTTGGTGACTGCACAACCTGCCTGGTTGATCTCGAGCTATTTGCCTGCAGGATTGACCTCTGATACTGCACAAAGTTGCTTGCTTGTCAGTTTAAGTCTTGTTATTCTTTTACATCCTTTTTATTGGTTTTACATGTATGTCATGAGTATTCGTAGCACTAGCATGGAATAGGAAACCTTGTAGACAAATGGAATTCTCAACCATAAATTGATATGTACACTTTCATCTGTAATGATTGTAGTTAACAAGTAGTAGTATGATATATATATATATGCCTCACCTTTTCTATTAAAGAAAAATAAGAAGGTTAAGTCAAACATAATATTTAGCCATTTAAAATCTTTGTTCCTGCATTTTGATGTTGGTTGCTCTCATTATTTATGAGCATCATTCTGTCCCATTATTTTGCTTCTTTGAAAGAGTGCATACATGATTGAGAGCAGTTACAACCAATCCTCCTATATGAGAACACCATCATCAATGGCTCGACTATATTTTACCATGCAGCTCCAAATTAAGTATAGATGTTTAAAATTTATACTCACTTTGGATTGCTCGGAAGCCTCCTTCCAGAATGTGTATATCATGTGCATCTGAAATTGTATTGAACCTATAATATTTTCTAAGATTAGTTGGTCTGTGTATCTTCAATGTCATGCCTATTCCAAGGATTTTGAATTCAGGTAGATGGAAACATAGTACTTAGCCTTTGATGTGTTGTAAATTGTTTGCAGTTTTATTCATTGGAGTTGTCACTGAACATATCTACATTCAAATTTCTTTTTTTTGCAGTTTCCACTTCTTTCCAAATGCGGTAAATTACAAAAGCTAGCTGCAGAAGCTCGTCAATCCAAGAAAGATAAGTTGGAGCTGTTTGATTTTCCTAGTGATCCAGAAGTATTTGAGATCTGTGCCAAGTTTTGTTATGGTATCACAATCACTTTAAGTGCCTTGAATATAGTGGCAGCTCGATGTGCTGCTGAATACCTTGAGATGAATGAGGATGTAGAAAAAGGGAACCTGATTTTTAAATTGGAGATTTTTCTGAGTTCTAGCATTTTGCGGTCTTGGAAAGATTCTATAGTGACACTGAAGACCACTAAGGCATTTATGCCTTTCTCTGAAGATCTCAAACTTGTAAGCCGATGCATTGATGCAATTGCTTATAGGGCATCAGTCAGCCCTTCAAAAGTGGACTGGTCATACACTAATACTAGATCTTCTCCAGCAATAGAGGAAGGATCATCCCATAATTCTACAACTCCAATAGGGAATGGAATTCAAAGCCGGCGATGCCATCCTGCTCCTAAAGATTGGTGGGTAGAAGATGTTGCTGAGCTGGAGATTGATTTGTATTGGAGAGTAATGGTGGCAATTAAATCAACAGGAAGAGTATCTCATGAGGTGATTGGGGAAGCACTGCGTGTGTATGCCTTTCATTGGTTGCCAGGCATGTCGAAGGAAATAACTCATAGCCATTCCTCTGATTATGCTGATGTTGCTGCCAAACATGGCCTTCTGTTAGAGACTATTGTCAGTTTGCTACCAGCAGAGAAAGGTTCCACCTCATGTAGTTTCTTGCTGAAATTACTCAAAGCTGCAACCATACTAGGTGCATCACCTTCTTCAAAAATGGAACTTGCTAGACGTGTAGGAATGCAGTTGGAGGAGGCCTCTTTGAATGACCTGCTAATTCCATCTCTCTCTTATGCCAATGAAACTCTTTATGATGTAGACCTTGTACAGACAATATTAGACTACTTTATAATGCAAAATCGGAGCCTTCCCACAAGCCCTACCCACACAACACATGCATATGAGAAAAGGCGTACACGATCAACTGAAAATATTGATTTTGTGGAGAGTAGGACATCAACAGCTGCAACGCACAGTGCAAAGTTTAAAGTAGCAAAACTTATAGATGCATATTTGATAGAGATTGCTCGAGACGCAAATCTACCAATCTCCAAATTTGTAGCCCTTTCAGAGGCTATACCAGATTTTGCACGTCCAGTACATGATGATTTGTACAGAGCCATTGATATATACCTTCAGGTAACTTGCAAGGCTTCTGTTTGATTATTTCTATTTAATTTATATTCTTTTTTGGTGCACTTCTAAGGATTCTGTTTTATTGTTCTTATTTGATTTATCATATAATCGCATGGCTTCTTGTCAATGATTTGGTGAATGCTTTGCAGGAGCATCCTGGATTTACTAAAAGTGAAAGAAAGAGGATATGTCGACTTCTGGATTGCAAGAAACTATCAACAGAAGCTTGCTTGCATGCTGCTCAGAATGACCGCTTACCACTGAGGGTTGTTGTACAGGTCCTATACTTCGAGCAGCTAAGAGCTGCAATGGCAGGAGGTGGAGTAACTGAGCTGCCAAGCAATCTTAAAGCCTTGATATCAGTTGAAGAAAGTGATTCTCAGGACGTTGGACAGTCAAGCTCATTTGATGAAGGATGGGATGCAGTGCAGCAAAATTTCAATGCACTGAAGGGGGATTTAGCTAAAATGAAGCTACGGCTAGCAGAGGCAGAGAAAGAAAGAAATGATTTACGGGAAGAAGTTGCAAAAACCTCAAAGTCAAAAGGTCTATGTGCTTTCCCATCCAAGCCAAGAAAGATTTTTGGTAAACTATGGCCAAGTACCAAAAGCGGTGTTAATGAAAAGATTTAAGAACATGGTAATGTTAAAAATTTCACTTCATGAACCTTTTGGTGCTAATGGTCTCTGTTACTTGTAACGGGATTTGATAGATGGATTTTTCTTTTGTGCCCTTCTAAATTCATATTACCAACATTGTTATGAGGGTAAGCAGGCATGGAAAACTCAATATACGTTAAATACCATCTATTGTTGACAGCTAAGAAAATGATCCCAGGAAAAAGCGGTCTCTGATCTAGCTATGCAAAGTTGACAAAATGAGCAGGCATATTGTTCAGACCGAAGTCAGTAGCATTAAAAATGCAAAACTTCAATAATCCATTTTCAGTGGAATTAGTGACAGAAATTGCAACCCTAGAAAGGTATGTAGGTTGCACATGTTTCAGTAGGAATGATTCTTGGGACATTGCAAGAAAATATGGCTGAGTCAGGGTCACTTTATTGGCTGTGCACATGATCCCATATATTAGTATGTGATTCTATTTGGTGCTTTTGAAATATCTTGCAACTTTACAAGCTGTAAAACATTTTCCACCTATTTTAAGTGAAAATGGTACTGCCATCTAAGAAAATCTGGCATAATTTATTTTCTTGATGCCCCAAGTTGATATTGTTCATGGGAGAGGTGGCAGGGGATGTGCAAAATGACAGTAAAATTTTACTTCCTTGCTAGCAGTGATTTCGGAGGTTTGGTTCATTTTAACAAGCCATTTCAGCTGTGAGTCCAATTCCACAAAAAGCTGCAATAATTGCATCAATCAACAGGTAAGGAAGAATTTGTCTGAGTGAGAACAGTTGTACTTATCGCCATATTATGGAGGAGTAAGAAATTTTAAATGCAATTTGCTTCATAAAATTGTGGCGTTAGTGTTATTAGGGACTACCTCTAGAGAAAATATGAATAATATGTTATAAGAGTACATTTGTATTTAAGTGTTTCTGTTTAGTTACTTTTTGCCACGGCATTTTTTTTTCACAGTTGAAAGTGGGATCTGTAAATCATAATCACTGCACATAAATTTTTAATATTAATTGTTTGTGAGCATCCAGGCACATTTAATGATTTTTGGACATCATAAATAGTCTGAAATTTTTCCACTGACTACACATACAAGTTTATATTCACTGCTTATAAGTGCTAGTAAGAGTAGCGTCTTTCTTCTTAGTATTAATTTCACCAGAAAAAATAACTGTGTATTGTAGATGGATTTGTGTCCAGAGGTGCTGATGCTTGTCTTAATATAGTCATCTATTATATCTTGATAGTATCTGATACTTTCTTTTTCTTTGTTTCAATTCATTATTCAGGTATAGAGTCTCAGCTACTGGCAGCCTATAGATGACAAGAATGATCTGCAGATGCAATTTAAGGTAACTCATTTGTCTTAGCGACGCTGCAAGGTAGGCATATAATACTGTCCAAGTGACCTGGGAGGCAACATATTTATCTTAAGGAAATCAGAAAGTGTAAAGATTTCTATGTATCCTTCTCTCATTCTGCGTGAACTGTTTGCAGTTCACAGATTATGCTAAGCAGAATATACATATTAGTGCAATATAGCTTGGCTATAAAAGTCTTTGCATTTATAGTGCAATTTTCGTAAATCAGATGGAAATAGGACATTTTCAAATTACGCGCTGTCTATACTACAAACAATTTATACACACATAAAAATAAAGCTTAATAGAAAAATAATTTTACCAAGCCTCTAATAGCTTATTTTTCTGATCAGGAAAGAAGGAAATTATATATATTGTTATATTGGAAATGCCCAAAATTTATAAATAGGAACTATCTATTCATATACTGTGGTCCTTATACTGTGCAGACAGATGGTATTGGAACCAGAGGCAGTATAGCTGAAATAGAAATAGGAAATCAATATTACAATGCCGTTTAATCTGGATGTGTACTCTGCTGGATGCAGAATATATCCAAAGAAATATGTATTATCTGAACAATAAGCGAAATAACTGTCAAAATAGGAAACATGTTAGTTTAGAAGACATAGGAACTGCTGTCCGATGTAGCCATGCCTACTATACGTGTATGGAAGGGATGTGGCTGGTATGGTCCAGATTCTGAAGATAGGTGTTTATGTGAGCTTACAGTTGCTGTTGGAGCACCATTCTTATCTCATTCTTGGCATCTGAGGCTTCGTGACTTGTGTTTCCTGTTGTGGGAAAATACAGTGCAGAAGGGATTTGCAACCATGGTTGTCCCATGTGCTGGTAATGATTACTTGTAAGCTGTAAGAACTATTGAGATCTTAAAGAAAGTACATAAGAATGAAGTCCAGAATTAACTGGTAGATTTCTTGCACTTTGTGTAGCTGAAGTAACAACTCTCTTATTTTCCTATCCATGCTCTTCATGCTCAACCATAAACTTGAAGTGATGTCAGTAAATGTTCATTCAAAATGTGGAGTTTGCCTCCTGCCATAGGATGTGGCACTGTAAAGGGATTAGTAGCTGGCTAAGAATTGATGGGTCTGCAAAATGTTAGGATTGAGCTTGAAGCTTTGGGACAGACACTTCGTGTTGCCTTCAATGGCCAAAACTGGACTGGCAGTCGCTAATGGCTCATTATTGATTGCATTTATAGGATTGAAATGAAAAGTATTATAGATTACATGTATGTATTTTTGTTTACATGAGCACTATGAAATTATAAAATTATATGGTGTGCATATGCCAGTTGATCATTAGAATATTTCATTGTAATATATTATTTGTATGAAAAGTTATGCTTTGTCAAATATGTTACTGCAATCATGACTTGAAGTAGATGTCACTATGGGGTGCACAGCCCTTTTCTTAGTGTAATTCCAATACCTAAAAAGTTACTAAATTGTGCTTTGTTTAAACCAGGTTCCAGATAATAGGAATCTAGATCTCTTTGTATGCTCCTTACGCATGGTTTCTGTAAACTGCCCATCATGACTTGACACCGTGTTTTTGTATCTTTACTCTTCTCTTATGTAATATAAACTTATCTTTTTTTGAAAAAGTAACTCAAAATTTAGTTCTGTGCTATTGTCAAGAGAATTGTTGTTTTTATGGATATCTCTATACGTTGCTTCCTCTGGTAGTCTACGTACTAGATTTCTTTTACCCTGAAATGAATAGAGAGCCATCTTTGTTAGCGGGCTGAAATAGTATTTTTTAATGTTGAAAATCTTCCAATATACTAAGCAGTTTGGAGTAACAAATGCTACTTAGTGTGTTGAATATGAGACAAATTCCCTTAGTAATTTATTTTTTTGGCGAGTGGGCTAAAATTATATTTTCTAATGTTGAAAATTTGCCAAGATACCAAGCTGTTTGGATTAACAAATGCTGGTTAGAGTATTGAAGATGAGATAAATTCCCTTAGTAATTTGTTCTTTTGGCAAGTGGGCTGAAATAGTATTTTATAATGTTAGAAATTTTTTAAGATACTAAGCTGTTTGGATTAGCAAATGCTAGTTTGACTATTGAAGATGAGACAAATTCCCTTAGTAATTTGTTCTTTTGGCGTGGGCTGAAATGGTATTTTCTAATGTTGAGAATTTTCAAGATACCAAGCTGTTTGGATTAACAAATGCTAGTTAGAGTATTGAAGATGAGGCAAATTCCCTTTAGTAATTTGTTCTTTTGGTGAGTGAGCCGAACTAGTATTTTCTAATGTTGAAATTTTTCCAAGATACCAAGCTGTTAGGATTAGCAAAATTCTAGTTAGTGTATTGAAGATGAGACAAATTCCCTTAGTAATTTGTTGTTTTGGTGAGTGGGCTGTTTCTAATGTTGAAAATCTTCTAAGATACCAAGCTGTTTGGATTAACAAATGCTAGCTAGAGTATTGAAGATGAGACAAATTCCCTTAGTAATTTGTTATTTTGGCAAATGGGAGATTTAAGGTGTTTTAACATAACAATAATTTTAATGAAATAATGGAGATTAATAAAGAAGCACAAGTGGAGAGAGATGACAAGAAACAAAAGAAGGTAGTTTTGAATCCCTTCAATACCACCATCCTTTACTTTTCATCCTAAATTTATAGAATAGAAGATGGGGGATAAAAAGTTGGATGATAGGCCAACCCATTAGTTCATAAGTGTGTCCGACAATCCATGTGAAATACCAAGAACCTGTTAAGCATGGTTGTATATTTGCTACCCCTAAAGAACGAGTAAGACATGCGCGTGATATATTTTGAGTTCTAAATTATTTAAAAGGTAATTTTACACATCATTTGTTGTTAAAAATGTTGATTTATGTAAGGATTTTATTATTTAGTTGGAGGGATGCTATGCGTGGTGGTATTAGATGGTGATTCTAGGGCCGATTTGAATTTTGGAAATGATCATGGTTAGTGACGATTGAAATCTAGTGCTAAAAGAAACAACATTTAGGATATTCATGGATTGCAAGGATGTCTTTGTATGGTCATATAAAGACTTGAAAGGAGAACCATTGAAATTATGTTCACAAAATTCCATTGATACCAAGGGCCCAACAAATGCAAAGAAGACCATAAAAGATAATTTGGAACTACTTAGCCAAATTCTAGGAATAAATTGGCAAAATGCTTGAAGAGGGGATTATTTTTAGTGTAGAAACAAGTGAATTGGTCTCCCATAGTTATTTCCTTGAAGGAGTTAGGACAAATAAGGATATTTGTAGATTTTAGAAGTTTGAACGTGGTCAAAATTAAAGACTTGTTTCCTATTCTATTAACAGATTTCATTATTGAAGAAGTGGCTACACATGGGATTTAATCTATCATAGGTAGTTATTCTAGATAAACTAAATAAGCATAGTTAAGGAAGACAAATTGAATACCACTTTCATAGTGAGTTTTGGATTCTATTTCTTATAATCAAATGTTGTTAAGACTTTGTAATGTTTCAACTATGTTTTGAAAAAACATCATACATGTCTTCAATCGGATGTCTTCAAGAAAATTTGTAGTCTCTTAGGTGACTAGTCAATCTATGGTGACTAAGAGACACACCTAGAGGCCGTGACAAAGTGCATGCAATATTGTAGAGCAACACAGTTGATGCTAAATTTGAACAAGTGTAGATATATGGTGCTACAAGGAAAATTTCTTGGCTATGTTGTCTGAAAATCTGGATTAAAAAGCGATCCTAATTAAATATGGGTGGTTATTGTAGTGGAAGCAACGAGGGACATCACTAGGATAAGATCATTCTTGGGCCATGTTTCGTATTATAGATATTTCATTAAAATATTTTTCTAAGTTTCCCACACTTTATGTGTTAACTAGGAAGGGAGTTCCATTTGTATGGTCTAATAAACATGAGTAAGCATTTAAAGAACTAAATGTGCATTTGGTAAGTTCTCTCATCCTTACATATCTAGACTAGGGTAAATAATTTCACATACAAGTAAACTCTTATAGCTTCATGATTGGATCTGTCTTGGCATAGGTAGGAATCCAATGTTTGAATCATTTAGCGTTCTTTGCTAACATACTATTGTTTAGCATAAAAATGAATCATGGCATTGTGGAGAGAGAAATGATCTTGCTATGGCTTTTTCATTACTTAATGGCAACATCTTCCACATTCTATGTAGATCATCATGCATTAATGTATCATGTGAATAAACAAGACCATTTAGTGTTGGGTGTGTAGATGGCTAATGTTGCTTTAGGAAATCACATTTAAAATTATCATCAAAAGGGGGAAGAGTAATGCCATAGTGGTGGACCAACTTTCTAGGTAAATTCTAATGAACCACTTGAAGGGATAAATGTGAACTTTTCATATACATGCTTATTTTTTTACATGATACTTATCTAATATGAGAGTCTTAGAGAGATTTGTTCACATCCTCTTTTATGAGAAAACACAACAAAGGAGGTTGGCTTAAAAACCAAAACATTCCAATTGGTTAATGGATTGTTGGATAAGAGAGGACCCAACCAAGTATTAAGATGTGTAATGTGTGAAGTGATAATAGATGTACTTCAAGAAGCATACAACAATCTATCTAAAGGCCACATGGGTCCTAATGTCACCACACAAAAGCTACTTTTAGTAGGCCTATGATGGAAAATGCTTCATAATGGTTTGAAAATCTAGATTATGAGATGTGATACATGCCAAAGAGTTGGAAAATCCTTGAAGAGGGAACTCATGCTACCTTGACCGTCTCAACCACAAGAATCATTCAAACAATAGGGATTGGACTTCATTCTAGTCCACTAAAGGTTAGTAAAATGCATTGGTGTAAGTGCATTGTGGTTGCCATAAAGTATTTGATCAAGTGGACCAAATCAAGGGTCCTTGTAGATAACAATGCTTAGAGTACATCCTAATTTATTTATGAGCAAGTGGATACTAGATTTGACATCCTAATATAGATAACAAGTTATAAAGGGAAGAACTTTATTAACCATGTGATTTGGTCAATGAAAAGAGAGTTCTAGACATTCCACACCCTTTCTAATTTGTACTACACATGAGCCAATGGCCAAGTTGAGGCCATATACAAAGGCATTAATTCAATAATTTACAACTCCTGTGGGGTCAAAGGAACAAATTAGGAAGAATGTTTTCTTGCTATACTATAGTCATCTCAAATTGTGTACAAAATGAACATTGAATATAGACCCTTCTAGTTGGTCTATGGTTAGGAAGCAATTGAAGTAATTCAATGGAGGATGAAACACTAGCATGAAAATACTTACAAAGAATGAATTTTGAACCTAGTATTGTAATGCTACAATGCTATGTTCCATCAAGCTTTTGGGACTAGGATGGTAGAGGATAGGGGGACACATTTCTAAAAATACATAATTCAAGTTTTTAGAAATAATTCTAAAACTAGCCTCAACTGGGGGGATGTAAAATCCTCTTGAAGTTGTCATACAATCTCTGCAATCCATTCTCATTTTCTTTTACATTCTATTATGCCAGAAACGATTGAAAATAAAACCCATCTCCAACATTTGGCAGCTTGGTGGCAGTGTATATTGTGAGGCAGAGAAAAAATATGAAGCCCCAACAGGTGCCTGCAAAAAACAAACACATAGAGATTTGCAACTTTGGAACCACTTCATCCAAAGTTCCCACACAAAAATTATTGTAATGTCAGTCATTAAATTCTTCCAGTCCTATTCTCATTTCATCTGGCCTATCATCCATGTTTGATGCTAAGGATGGAGACAACTCCCAAGTTCGAAAATCAAAGCATTCTGAAATCATTATTTCTTTATGCGCACAACAACAATCCGTTCAAATCGAAATCATGTTTCTGCACGGAATTGAGGCAAGGCGTGTGAACTGTTTCACCAGATGCCTCAACGAAATGTGGTATCTTGGAATGCATTGTGAGTTGAATTTCCCGTGTTGTTTGCAGAATCCAGTCTGTGCGAAACGAAACAAATGGTAGAGCATCAGTGCCAAGCAAGACGCTGCACTGCAAGCAATTGAATCCAGAATCCACAAAACCAATGTTGAGAAGAAACCCAGCGGCCACGAAGGGCGAGCAATCCAGATAAGATTTGATTTATATTATGACAACATTGTCTTATATCTCTATTGTGCAAACGTGCTTTGCTGTAAATACATAGTGGAAGAGCCCACTCTAGGCTGCAGCCCAAAAGCGGGGAATACCTCCGTTCCATCAACTTTTTATAAAGCCATTGTGTAGTGCAAAATTCTCCAAATGCATATTAATGTCTAGCCATAAGGAGTTTCCATTGAGGGGGAGTGTGCATAACAATGGTACCTCTAGATATAAGACATCAGGCATAAAATAAGACCAATAGGATGGCTAAATTCTTGGATGTGAGACCTAACAAACATAAGACCTCTAGGAATTAGTAAGTCCTTTAGGCATAATGCAAGTCCTACAGGCATATTGCAAAATTATTCTCTTTGTAAATCTTTCACTTATAAAGCATTGTATTAAGTCCTACCGGAACTATCTAATGAACCTAGGGTGATGCTAATTTGAGGAGACTCAGGCTCCAATGTTTTTTATAAGACCTCATATAGCATCTTTTTAAAACATTGGGATTATAATTTTGACAAGATGACTTTCATGTAGTCCAAAATGCATGCTCTTCATTTTGACATATATTTGTGTTTGTATTTATCACTATCAAAGAAGGCATACATTATTGGGATACTTCATTATTTCTTTTATGGAAATTGATAAGTGATTCCCCCTACTAACATCAAGGGGGAGTGTTAGAACATAATGTTATTAGGGGTCATACCCTTATAACATTTATATAATGTTCTAATATAAAACCTTATATATTATATGCTTTATCAAGCATACTTGTTATGATATTTCTTGGAAATATTTGTAAAATTCAGAAATATAATAGACCGCTTTGAGTGGGGGACCTCCAATAATTAGATAATAATATATGAGTTCAATATTTGATGATATGATATATGGGATAAATTTTTCTTATTTATATGCTTAAATATGTAGGGACATACCCCTTCATCCTTATTAAGAGGCATTAGTGTATTAACTAATATTTAAGTTAGGGTTAAGCGTGCCACAAGTTCTTATCCTTTTTATAATTAAGAATATATAGTATATACTTAGGAATATCTTAGGAATATATCATATTAGGATCATAACATTCCCTTCCCCTTTAGAAAAGCATTCCCTCAATGCTTAGTAACTCTAAAATATTTTGTATGAATTGTTCATCATTCCATGTTGAATCTTCAATTGGAAAATTCTTCCATTTGATTAGGAATTTTGAAGTGACACTATTTTGCAATTTGATTTTAGAAATTCCATGGAGCTTTTGTATATTTTGTATGAATACATTTTCCATAGTATTAGTAGGAAATAGATGAGAGAGTCCAAAAAAATATTTATTATTAATGAGTCTATCCACATCAAGTAAGATTACATCAAGATTATTTTACTTTGGCAACCTCATAATAAGGTCCATTAATATTTCTACCCGCTATTGTATTGGAATGTCTAACATCTATAAGAGGCTTGGAGCCTTTATTATTTCCCTTTTATTTCATTGGCATGTAAAACATTCTACCATAAATTTATAGAAATTCACTTTAATACCTTCCAAAAATAAATCTTTCTTTATAAGATGATAGGTATGAACAAATCTTCTATAGTATAGCTTGTTAGACCCAAAAATCCTCTCTTCTTAAGGTCCATCAAAACACCTTTAAGTGACACTAGATGTCCCGAGTATTCTACTTTTTTACCCTAAAGACACATTTTGAATTTGTTTGCATATATTTTAGTTTCTTCTAATTCATTAACAACAAGAATATGAAACTTGTCTTTATGAGTGATCTCATTTAACTTCTTGAAATGTGAGACTGTTCTCTATGGATCATCCTTTTTGTTAAGCATAAGCATAGGGGATAAATATGAACTTTTTTTGGGATGAACAATGTTGGTATTAAATCAATGTCATGATTATGGTCTCCAATTAGAGGTACAACCTTTGATTCTTCAAATACTTGTTGGTAGTGTTGAATAATCTCTTGAATTTTTGGTTCATCTTGAGTTATCATTTCATGTGCTTCTATAAAATATAATTGTGTCCCTATATTATAAGAACCTTTCTTGAATAATTTCTCCATCCTATGGGAGCTAATGATTTCACATGGTGGTGATTGAAAATTCATACTTTTTCCCATGTATCCTAAAAGACATGGATGAGTCTTGAAAATTTAAAGATATTTTTCCTAGTTGTTTAAGCCAATGCACACCCAAAATTACATCCACTCCCCCAATAGGTATAGGAAACATTTATGAATCTAGTTGATAATTTTCAATTGAGAGTTTTATATGATGACATTTACCACCATAATGTAGTTGTTTCCCATCAACTATTATGACTCCAAAACTAGAGACTAGATAAATGGAACAATTGAGCTCATTAGCTAATCTTCTATCAATAAAGTTATGTGTTCTACTAGTATCTACTAATACTTTCACATTTTTCTTTTATATTACCAATTAATTTGAGTGTTTGTGGTGCATTTGTTCCATTCAATGCATGTATATAGATAGTAGTGCTTTATTTTTCCTTGGAATCCTCATTCTTAAGTTTTTTGCTTAGTTATTTTATAGGTACTTCTCCCTCTTCTTCAACCTTATTAATTTTCTCACTACTAGAATACTTATGACTCCTTGAACATTTGCTATCACAATTCCAACATAGGACTTTTTCTCCTATCTTTATCTCTTGTTGAGGAGAGAGATTACTAACTTCTCTTAGGTTAAAGAATTTGTCTATATTTTTTCTTGTTAGATTAGTCACATTTTTATTTGTTACTCTCATGGTTTCACCTTTTGTGATGTTTTGTTTATCAATATGAAATGTTTGTTGCGCAGCTTTCCTAACTGTACAAGGTTCTAACAAATAACATCATGTTGAATTTAGTCCTCAATTCCATTGATGTATAATTGTAGCCTTTGGTAAGGTGTCATCTTGGGAACTTGAATTTCCAATCTCAAATGCTCAACATTATATTCAAATGCAAACCGTAATTCTTTTAATTTTTTTAGTTGGGTAAAATAGCTTCCAATGCATGGTTGCTCATAGAAGGTTGCTATCATTACTAAATTCTTGCCAATTGAACATTTGTCCTTATCTATCACTCATCTTCTATTTGTACTATTGGTAAGGTCTTAATTCTAAATATAGTAAGGATATGCCAACCATGACATTATTTGGTATATTGTGAAGTTTAAATTGTTGTTCTATGAGACTTATCCATGAAATTATATTTCTATCATCAAATTTATGAATGTTTATTTTTGGTAGGTATAACTGTTGACCTCGAAAAGGTTCTCCTATCTTTTGATTTGGTTTATTAGGGTTGTACCCACCTTGGTGGTGTTTTTGGACTTTAATTGTAATAATAATTCTTTTGTAAACCTATTTAAACCCTGATTTAAGGATTTTATAAATGGGTCAAACAATTTATCTTTAATGCAATGTATTGTTGCTTCATGCCCTTGTGGAATTCTTTCCTCAATTTTAGGTGGTAGAAAATAAAATGGATCCTTAGATTTTTTATGTGTAGAAAGGTCCTCTAATCCTAAAGATGGCATGGCTTTAATTATGTTTTAATTTTAAGATTTATTAAGGTAGGAAGATATTTTGGTGTGTGAGAGAATTTGATGTTTTGGTTTAAACCAAACTAGACCACTAAGTTAAAGAATATATTTTATGTCTAAAAATAAATTTTAAAGAATTAACCCTAACTAATTTTTGACAAGTTTCCAAAAATGGTTTTTTTTTTAAATCCAAAAAAATAGAGCTTAAAAGAGAAAATTAATAATTTTTTTGACTAAATGTTGACCACTAAATTAAGTAATCAAATAATAATATATGAATTCAATATTCTATGATATGATCCTATGGGAGAGAGTTATTTTCCTTATTTATAGACTTAACTATGTAGGGACATACCCCTTCATTCTTATTAAGATCTTGGATTAGTTTATTAACTAATATTTAAGTTAGGATTAAGCATGTCACAAGTGCTTATATTTATTATAATAAAAATACATAATTTATACTTAGGAATATATCATAATCGGATCATAACAATATCCCATTTGAAATAATTATAGTCTAATAACTTTTAAATTATTAAAATTTTATGAATGGTTGCTTTGAATAGGTGTGACTGACATCCCTTAAGGTATTTTCCCACCCTTTCTCCTATATTAAGGAGGTTCTTTCTCATTCGATTCAATAATAATTTGAAGATTTATAGTGAATTATATTACTAGGTAATGAGGTATTATTGGCTATGTAGAACTATGAAGAGATTTGTTTGCGGGTTTAGTCTATTTATTTTGTAGACTATTTTAGTTAAGTGTTTTAATAAAATGATGCTTTATGGGGTTTTTTACTTGAAATAGTTTTTCATGTATATCTTGTGTAATGTGTAAAATGCATGCTTGTATGTTTCTCATTTTCTTTATTTTATATTTTGTTTATAATGATTAATATCCTAAGATCCTAATTTCTAACAATTCCTCTAACCACTTCCAATTTTTAATTAATTAAAATACCTTTTATCACCTTTTAGTCTCTAGAATACATTATGCCAACAACATCTACACCTTCAATTCTCACACATGGTGAGATCTCCCGCTTGTCATTTCTCTTAAATCTCCACATTTTCACACATGTGAGATCTCCCATTTGTCACTATAATAGAAACCCTCACATTCACACATGTGTGAGACCTTCTATTTGTCACTCCCACATACATTCCCACATTCTCTCACATGTGTTATTTTTCCACTTACCTTCATCCACATGTAGAAATCCTTATCATCCACCTTGGATCCTAAATGAACCCTCACCCTCCATTCTCACACATGTTTGAAAACTCCCTCAACTTACCACATCTCCTTCCACTTGTCACTATGAGAGTTTGCACAATCAACAAGATAATATGAACCCTTGAGCTCCCAAATTATATCTTCACCCTCCATCCTCATGGTTGGAGGTCTATTTAACAAGCCACCTCCAAATGACAATCATAAGAGAAACCATTGAACCTAAGTACATGTTGCTATGCAACTTCAAAATAAGAGTAACTTACATATCAATCAATAGTTTCAACATTTTCGTTTAGTTATTTGTTTTGTAGGTGAAATGCTTGTGCTCTTGTTCAAGGTGTCTTTTCTTTGGATTTGACAATTGTGCCACATTTTTTAGTTTCTATATTTTTGCACTTGTTTTGACTCCATTTTTTTGGAAAAATGATTATCATAGATAAAAAATTATCAAACTTATAACTTATTCTTGTAGGTACCATTTGTCCAAGGTTATGCTCTTGAATTAACCTTGTATACATCTTTCTTTTCTTTGCTTGTGTTCTTTCTTGTGTGATGTGTCTTCATGATCTAAACTATCTATGTTCTCTTCATACACTACAAGATAATATCGAAGACAAAAAGTGTTTTATTTTAGCTGCATAACCTAAAGGTTAGGTTTGTATCTTCTTCCCTCATGCAACTTTGCAATCTTGGGAAGAAAAAATACCCATCTATTTTTATTTTTTTTCTAGTAGGTTGAAACAATGACTTGGATCTTATCACCAAGTATTGACCGAGAACCTATGTTCTTGTGGTATACATAAATTTGAGGCTTAGCCCTAGGGTAGAAATTGTTATTCTTGGTATAAATTTCATCTAAGAGGGGAGAGTGAAGTGGGAAGGGATCTAACCCCAAACACACACCTTAGACAAGATTTTTGATCTTTCACAAAATTGAGCCCCATATACCTTTAGGTATATATGACTCCCTAGTTGGGCCTTATAACAACCTAGCTTAAAGAACCTTTTGGCAATTTTTTCTTTGTAGTTCACTAATAAATAGTTGACCCTAAGGAGTCCATACATTGTACTTATACATAGTAGGCCATGTATGCTCTCCTCCCACGTCTTAGAGTGATCTTGAGGATTCAAATTGGTTAGTACCTTGAGATATAGCATACTATTACAATTGGGTCTAAGTATATTCGTGAACCTATGAAGCCAAACATTCTTAGAATAAAATAGATTTTTGGTGTGTTTTATTTGTCTTTGTGTTTGTACAAAATCCATACCAAATCAAAAAATATATAAAATTGTTAGAGTAATCATGCATTAGCTAATAATTAATTAATTTTAATTAATTATGAGTCTAATTTATTTTCATGCATTCAAGCTAAACATAGGAGTGATTTTCTATGTTAACTAGAGAGCTATTATTGGATCATTATATCTCATTGCATGAGATGTTGACACTTGTCATGATCTAATCCCTTTATCATTTAGGGTTGCTCCTATATAGCACTCAAACCTCATTGTATTATCAAACCTTTGATGCCTTTTGATAGAAATCTCAACCTTTGAGGATTTTTGTTTTCCTTGAAGATTCTTGAGGTTCATTTTGTAGCTTTTTCTTATTAAGAATAATTCATATTATTGTTTGTAGTTCTTTTGTGTGGAAGACGTCTTTTTTCATTGTTTGATCCTTCGGCTTGTGTTTTTCACAGTTCTAACAAAAACAAACCTTTGTTTTGAAACACACACCTCAAATTCAAATAAGCAATTTTGAAGCCAAGGTCTTAAAACCCATGTCTAAATATTAATCACCCTAAGTCAAAATATATCACTTTTTCAAATCCCACCTTTCCAAATCAAATTCAATTTATATCCTTATATTCCCATCCTCAAAATTCATCATCCTTCACCTTAAAAATTAATCCTTCTAGTCTTGAACTTTTTCTAACCTACCCAAATCAAATCCAATCCATCTCAAATCATCCATCTTTTAAATTCAAAAATATTTTCAAATCAAAATCAACCTAAAGCATTCCCAATCCAACAAAAAAATCCTAAATTCAAAACCCAAGAAAATCCTTAAAAATCAAACCCATCATCCTGTTAGTCTAAATATGTGTTTTACCTATCTAGGTCTTATTTACATGTTAAGTCCACTTAGGTCCTAGGAGGGAATCTTTCTAGATAGTGTTAGTTGTCAAGTGGTTCCACCGTGATACTGTTTACCTTGGGTTTTTCATTTATATTCTTTATGTCAGAACAACAATATGTTGTATGCGATGTAAATGCTTGTCACAATAACCTGTAACTCAATATATGGGGTTTCAACGTACACTATTTATGAATTTCAAGTCGTTTTAGTTCAATTTCTAGGTTTTTTTATATTTTATATGCCTGGGAATATAGATCATCTATATGCACTATAAATGTTTGTCACCCACTACCCTATAACTCAATATTTGGGGTTTCAACTTATATTGTTTATGGATGTTAATGCATTTTTATTCCTTACAATGTGATTGTTAACCCTATCTACTCTAAGTGCACAAGATCAAGTCATTTCTATTCCTTACAATGTGATTATTACACCCTATTCTTTATGCCTCGTAATGCCAATATGTTTGGTCAAAATAACCTATAACTCATTATTTGGGGTTTCGACTTATACTATTTATGAATGTCAATGCATATCTAATTAAAGACAATATGATCGTTTCACCCAATCTGCTCTAAGTGCATAACATCAACTGCTTTCAGTTCAATTCCAACGTTTTCATTTATATTCTATATGAGCTTGGTAATGCCACTCTATTCTATGCAGTGTAATTGTTTGTCACACAAAGTTTTAACTCAATATCTAGGGTTTCAACTTATATTGATAATGAATGTCAATGTATTTCAGTTTTTTTATAATATTAATTCTAATCCAGTAAAGTGCATAAGGTCAACTCCTTTTTAGTTCAATCCAAACTGTTCTAAACTTTTGCAATTCAAAAAAAATAGTGAGATCAAATATAAATCAATCCGTTACCAAAATTTACATTATAAACTATTAACACACAATAAAGAAAAATAATATGTTCATGCATCACTTTGACTTTAAGGGTGTTCATTGATGGTTGTTATCATTGTTTGAAACATGTTTTATGATGTGTGTAGGTGTAATATAAAGTTGAAATGAAGACCAGGTCAATGAAGAAGAGAGCCACGACAAGGTGGTCTGCAAGTAAAAGAGGGGTTACATTCCCCCTAGAAGAAGAACAAAAAGGACAAGCAAAGATAGTTGTGGTAATTACTACTCCTGCAAGTAGGCGAACACCAACAACACAACAATGGGAATGGTCAATGAATGAAATAGTAAATAAAAAATCTAATGACATGGTGGATAGCCAGCCTGAGGAACTTAATGACAGCCTAAGTCTTCCTCAACCCCTAGCCCATTGTCATGGTTGGTAGAGGGATTTATGAACATGGGTAATGACAGTCTAAGTTTTCTCTCAACCCCTAGCCAACTGTCTTGGTTGGTAGAGGGAGCTATGGATGCTGGTAATGACAGTATAAGTCTTCCCTCGACCCCTAGCCAACCGTCTTGGTTGGCAAAGGGAGCTATGAAATTGGGTATTGACTTGCAATGGGAAGAAGAGGAAGGAACTTATACATTTCCATCTCCACCTACCACATTTCCCATACCAAAAATGCTAAATTACTATTTAGATTTCAACAAGGAAACTCAAGGTATTGGTGAGGAAGAGAAGGATAACATTGATAGCCAAGTGATTCAAACAGTCGAATCTCAATCTGTTCTGACAATCACTAAATTTGTGAAGGAAAGAGAACAACTCAAACAATTAGAAAAGAAGGAAAGAGAGTAGAAGAGGGAGCTAGAGAGGGTTCAAAAGAAACAAGATAGAAAGGAAAGAGAAATTGAGATGGCCCATAGGGAATTACAGCGAGAAAGACAGATAAGTAGTCCTATGAACCCATTACTAGAGAACCATGCCTTGTTTTGGGAAATATTGAACATATGCATCCCTCTATTTGTTGCTAGTGATGTCAATTTGAGTCTCAACCCAAATGTAAGTTGCACTCGACTTTGTGTTGGAAATAATTGTTCAACACCATTGCATGTAAGTTGCAATCAATTTACAAATACAAATCCAAATCATGTAACGACGACTCAAAACACAATGAAAAGAGAAAAGAACATATCTCCATATTTTTTTCTTAGCCTACTTGATTGAGGTTGGGAGGGACCATCCTTACAACTCTATGAATTATTGGCTACTTTTTTGATGTACATTCTAGATTGCAAGATAAAGTTCAATTGTTGGTTGTTTACTTTTGTTGTTGAGGACTGTAATACCCTATTATTAACCAAAAAAAAATTCCCACCACGTCACCATGCCACTTGTGCATCTGGTAATTTTTTTTTTTAAAAAAAAATTGAGCACCCCACCACCTATCACACACTGATTGATCCATAGTGTCCCTTATGGGCCCATTTTGGGGTCTGCTTGAGAGTGGAGCGGGTCCACCTCCTTCAGTAGCACAAAAAAATCGTGCATTGGTTTGGACGAACACATGGCTTGTGAGCACTTCGTCACCCCAAAGGTCCAGTTGAGAGCATTAATCACTTGTTGTCCCTTTCGTTACCTCCACTAGGAAACTTTCCTTACATGTACCTCCACAATTACTCGGCCAGACAAGCGCATAATTCAGAGATCAAGGTTCATTCAATTATCCAAATTCTCGCATATCCCGCTCATTGTCATTCCTTTTGTTTGTGTTTATTCTAGAGTGTTTATTTGGTTGCACACTGTATTAATGTTTATATGGTGTAATCTAAATGAAAACAAAACACAAAATGAAACATTATACTGAAAACTCAAACAAAGAAATAAATATAGTTTTCAGAAGCGTTCCATCTTTCTCTATCTACAGTGATTTCTTTTGAAGCTTTTGCTCTCAGATTGTATAAGCTCAGCTCCTCCAAATAGCAATATGTAGAATGAGTTATGCAAAAGGAAATTCTATCCTATATGCTATGAATATGAATATGGACAGGGGCTGTAGATTATGCACAGGAACTGTGAATGGAAGATGTCATGATTCTATGCTATGATTACTATGATTCTATGCTATGAAAGTATTGTGAATTCTATGAATGCTATGAATGCTTACAATTTGACTATAATTTACTTGCTTAAAACTTCTATATCATTTGGAGTTCCCGGCAGTCATATTTATAGATTTTTGCAGGCACAATCCCGACTGGCAAGAATCTACGGCTGTGATATTGTCTGGTAGAATTGAAAGGTGAGAGATGGAGAAATTGAGAAGAAGATGGAAGAAGTTGAGAAGTTGGAGAGAAGGATGGATTCATGTCTTCAACCCACGGGAACAAGCCTGCACAGAAACAGAGAAAATTAAATTTTCTGTTTGGACAGTTTGTTTCACGGGTGTTGAAGATAATCCCCAAATTAAATAAATAAATAAATTTATTTAATTTCATTTATTGCACTTTGATTTTTTATTTTACAAACTATGGAAGATTTAATTAAATATTTTGAAATATTTAATTATAATGTAACTTTAGAAGAATATGAAATATTAGAAGAATTAATTAAATATTTTGAAATATTTAATTATGAATAGACTTTAGAAGAATTTGAAATATTAGAAGAATTAATTAAATATTTTGAATATTTAATTATAAATGATATTTAGAAGAAAAGAAGAATATTTTAATCTTTATTTGAATAAAATATTCAAACTAAGATTATATGGTAATTAATATAAATAAACGATAATATTTATTTAATCAATTAAGAAATGAATATGAAAAGATGATTAAATAAACTTATTTATTTAATCGAAATGAAATAAAGAAGAAATATAAATAAATTATTTAAATTTATTTATACGTAGATGGAATCAGAAGATTTTAATTAAACATTAAAAATATTTAATTAATTACCAGACAATGTGATGTAACCATTTTTAAGTGTATACATTTTGCCCCTCTTTGAAGTGATATGTTTTACGCATTGCTTCAAAGAATTTTGAAATTTGCCCCAAATGTTGAATGTCAAGTTTATCGATAGGTATATGCCCCCGCAAACGATGAATCGATAATATTTTGAATTTTTGTGATTTTTTTTTTTTGATTTTTATGGATTTTTGCGAAATTTTATGATTTTTATGATTTTGAAGATGTCGATTCATCGTTTGAAACTAATGATATGAAGAAAATTGACCCAAAAAGATATGAAATGAAAAATTGATGAAGAAATTGCCCTGCTATGTTAAAATATGATAAAATTCCCCAATTTTACCATTATATAGGTTAAAAATGTCATTTTCCATGTCATTTTCAATTTTAACCTAGTAAAATTTACAAATTTTGAGCTCTGAGTTGATAATTATGGCACTTCCAGTTCACCAGCACCATTTCAAGCGTATCCGACGACATCAGCGGCCAATGCACTATGGACCTCCGATATGTGTTCCATAAATCTCCTGTCTTTCGAAAATTTTCTGTTTTGTGGCACGTTTTTGCATGTTTCGACGTAAAAAAGTGTGTTTTAGCGCCCTTAAAGATTTTTGTAGCGCATATAATATATTTCGTAGCGCATTTAATTCTATAGCGCAATTGAACATTTTCGTAGTGCGATTGATTCTATAGCGCATATGATAGTTTTGATAGCGCTTTTAATGGTTTTCATAGCGCATGAAATTCCATAGCGCATTTGATAAATTTGATAGCACTCTTAATGTTTTTCATAGCGCATACAATTCCGTAGCGCCCGTAATCAAAAGCATAGCGCTATTAATTAATTCTTTAGCGCCTAAGTTTCCTTAGCGTCGATGAGGAATTTTGTAGCACCTATAAGTAGTTTTGTAGCACTTTTAATCATATGTTGTTGTGACCTGATAAATTTGTTCCCAAAGTTGTTGGAAAACAATAAAAGTTGATAGATTTGCTTTTAAAATTGTTAAAAACAAATAGGATAGATAAGTTTTCTCCTAAAGTTGTTAGAAAGAAACGTGATGTTGCTTATTTGCTTTCCATGACGATGAAAAACAAATAGTTTGATTGATTTATTTGCTTCTAAGGTTGTTAAAAACAAACATGATTTTGATATTATTCGTATTTCATGATGATGATGAAAAACAAATAATTTGATGTTTAGTTTTGGAGTGATACGTTATGATGATTTGATATTAATTTTGCTTTGATGATATGTCAACAGGAGAGATTAGGTGTTTTGCAGTTACGAGAGACATTTTCGAGCACATGGACATTGATTCCACATTTGTTACAGTCAGATAGAGATGTGATTGATGTGTGTGGATTGAGTGCATTACTTGATATGCCTGAGGTTCGCCTCAACAGGGCTCTATTGACAGCTCTTGCTGAGCGGTGGCATAGTGACACCAACACATTTCATTTACCGATGGGCGAGATTACAGTGACCCCTGAGGACGTATATCGCATCCTACGGATCCCAGTGATGGGAGAGATAGTTGTTTTTGATAGCCGAGAAGTTGGAGGTACTAATTCTTTGAGGAGGATTTTCTGAGATGATCGGATCGCTGGATACTTCATCCCATGGGGCGAGATTACAGATACATACCCTCCGCTACCAGCTGTACTTGCAGGATTTATTGGAGGTGTGTTGTGCCCCGACCATAGGTCGAAGGGGTTTGCGATCGGATGGGGTCATGTTTTGGAGAGTATGGTGATGCAGGGGACACGGTATGCATGGGGTAAATGCATGCTAGCCCATTTATATGATGAGTTACATCATATTGTATATGAAGTTTTGCTGTTGGGTGCTCATTATTACAGATATGGGCATGGGAGCACTTTGTTGTTTCACGTCCATTGACTCAAGGACAGCGACCAGCTGGTCGAGCATACAGATGGAGATATGCTCACATTATTGCTCAGCCGAGACTGGGCAAACTAGTGCATTGGCAGCGGTTATTGGATAGTCTGGATACAGTATGCTGGAGACCATATTTAGATTGTGAGCCATGGCCAGAGGATGCGAGGGAGATGCCATTTGTATGTACTTCTAGATTTTTGATTGGGCGGACTACATGGATCCTTGAGAGATTTCTTGATGGACGAGTATGTCGGCAGTTTGGTCGGATTCAGGGTATGCCTGTGGGTTCTTCGATTTATGCACGGCGACAGCCAGAGCTTGCAGTGTGGGGTCCACAGATTTCATATGAGATAGCGGTGGCAGAGTTTACCAGTCTGGGAGCACAGATGTGGGATTACCGAGTGGATGTCCTTGATGTAGGGACAACACCAGAGTATTTCCAGTATGTCCTAGAGCATCCAGCACCACGTATGTTTGATCCTGATGAGGCTATCGCTCCTATCATTGCACAGAGACGTCGACAGAGAGATTCGGCTTCAGAGGGTGATGATTTAGAGGACAGCGATGATGATGAGAGTGGAGGAGATGATGACTCAGAGGGAGATGATGGTGGTGATGGTAGGGGTGGAGATAGAGGTGGCAGGAGAGGTGGTAGGAGAGGTGGCAGAGGTAGTAGAGGTGGTAGAGGTGGACCACGGATGAGACACACGGATCCATCTCCTTCAGTAGATCCGACAGTATCAGGTCAGATATCGTCTCTATAGAGTACAGTACAGAGTTTGCAGATCCAGTTAGCACAGGCACAGACTTTGATTTCACAGTTGCAGGGACAGTTGACTGCAATCACTACTGAGAGGGACGCAGTGAGACAGCGGGGTGAGCAGGCCATTGCTTTGGTGGATAGCCTACAGAGAGTAGCAGCTAGCACCTTGACTGGTGATATGATGAGAGAGGTTACCAGAGCCACCCGAGAGGCAGAGTTTTACCGGACTAGATATCATGATGCGGTTCCAGCTAAGCGGAGAGAGAGTTATGCTCAGTCACGGTCTACTCATGGTCAGTCTCATACTACCAGCAGGGATGGGACACAGCCATTACCTCCAGGAGGACCATCAGGGACAGGCAGAGCAGGTCCATTAAGGGTAGGTGGTACAGGTCCTAGGCCAGCTCCATCAGAGGATAGCACTGCCTAGTGCATTGTATATGATATTTTCATGATTTTATGTTGAGACATTTTGTATACACCGTGAGATGATCTCATTTTTGATGATATTATATCATTTGTAGTTGACATCCTTGTACATTTTGACATTCATTTTTGAGATATATGAAATGCAGTGATGATTTATGATGATATATGATGTGTCTATATGACGTGTATGATATGATGATTTCATGATTTATAATATTTATATACATGATTTATGAGATGAAATTTATTTGATGAATGAATGTATATAGTTATGATGTATACTTTGATTTTATGATTTTCTAATGCAAATATATATGAAAAATGTATGAGATGATGTTTTTGTGAATGTCAAAATATACTCAGTCATATTTTCAAAAAGATATAACCATTTGATTCCTTGCCAACTTTTTGGGAAATTTATGAATGCAAAATGCAATTTCTAACATGAATGCAATCTATACTAACCATGCAGGACATCCATACAATATTGCCATTTGGAGAGCTTAGTTTTGCTTTTTGTATCATCATAGAACTTTGAAATGTTGAAAGTTAATACAAGCATCAAAGGGTATGTTAGCACCAGTGATGACCTGAGTATTGCTTTCATGATTTTTGATATAGCAAGTTAATACAAGCATCTAGGTATAATTGAACCGAGATGACCTGAGTATTGCTTGCACAAACAGACAAAAGTTAATCCTTTTCCCATGCAAATTCTGAAATGTCATCCATGATACGTAGTAGAGCATGTCTCGCGACCAATTGGCATAGTACTAATGATTTCCTCGCAAACAGCAGACAAAGAAAAATCATACTCCTTCCTTGCTTTTCTAGTTTAGTACATCATTGAATTACTCCAGAGATATGATAGAAAATCAAACAACCATTCAAATCTTGTTTAAAGTATTTCAAACATTTATTCAGATTAAGATCATCCAATTTGATTATCATCATTTGATGTTCTCATTTCGATGGTTGTTTGGATCATGTTGTTTCGATATCGATTGGCATTGAATAAACATGTTGTAGTTGATTTGGTATGGCAATGTTTGTCGTGTTTTGTCAAACTGTTTTTGGTGTCTATTTGCAATGTTCGAAAAGCTTGTTGCCCCTCTCTTGTTCAATCTATGTTTCTGCATTTGCCCCCATTGTAAACACTACCTAAAGAGTATGGATATGTACAAAATTTCATCAAGCCATGATGAAACATAAGATTCCATTGTATGATATGGATATGAAAGACATATACAGATGATAGACATGGATGGATGATGCCGAAAATGAAAAAAACACATAAACTAATAAATGGAGGAGCCCATTTTGATCACAAGTAGCACCTATTTGCCAGGTTTTCACTACTTGTTTTTATTGCACTTTTTCAAGATTTTTCTGATTTTTTTGATTTTTTCAAGACTTTTTATGATATATATATATTTTTTGATTTTTTTCAGGACTTTTTAAACATAGAACTTCTTCAGATGAATACTATTGATCGGTTCTTCAAATAGGTCCCCCTCTGAAGTGGATAACTGATATGCACCAGAACTGTATGCTGCAATGACAACAAATGGACCTAGCCAGTTAGGTTCAAATTTCCCTTTCTTTTCTCTGTCTTGCTGATTACGTGGATTTTCTCTCAAGACTAAGTCACCTACTTGAAATGTCTGTGGTTTAACTCTATGATTGTAACTACGAAACATGATCTGTTGATAACCCTTCAAATGATCAGCTGCATGTTGACGTCTTTCATCTAACAACTCTAGCTCTTGGAGGCGAGAAACTCTATAGTCTTCATCACTTATCAAGCCCTTGAGTGAGACCCTAAGTGAAGGTATTTCAACTTCTAGTGGTAAGATTGCTTCTGCTCCATAGACTAAGGCATATGGTGTAGCTCATGTTGGTGTGCGAATACTTGTTCTGTATGCCCACAAAGCTGGGTTGAGTTGAACATGCCAATCACGTCCAGCGTCATTTACTGTCTTCTTCAATATCTTCAAGATAGTTTTGTTGGAAGCTTCTGCTTGACCATTGCCCTGTGGATAATAAGGTGTAGAGAACCTGTGTTGGATGTGAAATCTTTCACAAAGTTCATCCACATCCTGATTCTTAAAAGGCCTTCCATTATCAGTAATTATAGAACTAGGAATTCCATATCTACAAATAATATAATTTAGGATAAATGAAGATATTTGTTTACCAGTCACTGTTGTTAGAGGAACAGCTTCAATCCATTTTGTAAAATACTCTGTAGCTGTTATGATAAATTTATGACCATTTGACGATGAAGGATGTATTTTTCCAACAAGGTCAAGTCCCCATTGAGAAAAATGCCATGTCGGAGTGAAAGATTGCAGTTCCTGTGCAGGTGCATGAATAAGATTCCCATGGATTTGGCATTTAGAACACTTCTTGACAAAAGTAAAAGAATCTTTCTCCATGGTAGGCCAATAGTATCCCATTCTGACAAGTTTCTTGGCTAAGGTCAAACCACTCGAATGAGTTCCACAAATACCATCATGAACCTCTTGTAAGGATTTTTCAGATTCGTCACATTCAAGACATCTAAGGAGTGTACCATCAAGACCACGTCGATAAAGGACATTGGCAATTAATGTATAACAGGATGATTGGCGAATGAAATTCCATTTTTGGTTACGCGATAAATCCGAAGGTAAGATATTATCCTTCAAATAGGTATAAGTCTTGCCATATAAAGGTGAATAAGAACCAGTTAAATGACATATGACTTGGGTTTCAGGATTATCATAGGCGGGAGAAAACAATTGTTCCACCAAAAATTCATATTTGGTTTGATCTTCTGATATTTGTAATAAGGAAGCAATGGTAGCCATTGCATCTGCAGCTTTATTATCAATCCTTGATATTTGTGAAAACTTGATTGACACAAAATATTTCTTGTAATCATCCACCATGTTCTTATAAGGTAGCAACTTATCATCTTTAGTTTGATAGTCATCATTAATTTGATTAATGACAAGTTGTGAATCACCGTAGACTTCCAGCTCTGTAATTTGCCATTCCAAAGCTATTTTCAATCCTATGAGCAATGCCTCATATTCAGCTATGTTATTTGTGCAAGGAAACATCAACCGATATGATCGTGAAATGGTATGTCCTTCAAGTGTAACAAAGAGAATCCCTACCCCCGAGCCATATTGTGTATAAGATCCATCAAAGTACAATGTCCATGATTTCTGAATTGTTGTTGTGAAGACATCTACATCAGGAAATTCAATGTGCATTGGATTTTCTTTGTGTAAAGGTGCTTCAGCCAACTGATCTGCAATGACCTGTCCTTTAATAGCTTTTCGATCTACATAGTGAATGTCAAACTCACTTAAGATCATTACCCATTTTGCAAGTCTTCCTGTTAAATTAGCTCTGCTTAATAGGTATTTTAATGGATCAATCTTGGTTATCAGCTTAACTGTATGAGCCAACATATAGTGTCGCAACTTTTGAGAAGCACACACCACTGCAAGACAAGCTTTTTCAATGAAACTATAATTTAACTCATGACTTGTTAAGGTTCTACTGATATAATATATGGCCCTTTCTTTACCTGTAGAATCTTCTTGTGCTAGCAATGCTCCCAAAGATACTTCTGTTGCTGAAATATAGAGTATGAGTGGCTCTCCTGGAATAGGTGAAATTAAAACTGGTGGATGCGTAAGATATTGCTTGATCTGATTGAATGTTGTTTCACATTTGTCATCCCATTTGAATGGGACATTTTTATGCAATAAATGTGTAAATGGCAAGCTTTTGTCTGCCAGTTGAGCTATAAACCTTCTGATGGACTGTAATCTTCCTTGCAATGATCGAAGTTGACTGATATTTCATGGTGGCGGCATGTCCATTATAGCTTGCACCTTTTCTGGATCAACCTCTATACCCTTTTCTGAAACAATGTATCCTAGGAGTTTTCCAGATGTAACGCCGAAGACACATTTCTTTGGATTTAGTCGAACATTGAACTTCTCCATTCTAGTAAAAAAATTTGATAAGATTTCCAGGTGTTCTTCTCGTGTGTGAGATTTAGTAAATCATCAACATAATCTTCCATGAATGTATGTATCATATCATGAAAAATTGTTGTCATTGCTCTTTGATAAGTAGCCCCAGCATTCTTTAAGCCAAATGGCATTACATTCCAGCAATATGTACCCCAAGGGCATGTAAACGCTGTTTTATCTTGATCCTTTGGTGCAATTTTTATGTGGTTGTATCCTGAAAATCCATCCATTAATGAATACATTGCATGGCCAGCAGTTAAATCAACAATCATATCTATGTTAGGTAAAGGAAAGTCATCTTTGGGACAAGCTTTATTTAGATCTCTGAAATCTGTACAAACTCTAATCCTTCCATCTGGCTTTGAAACAGGTACAATGTTGGAAATCCATTCTGCATAATCAATAGTTTGAATGAATCCAACATCCAAAAGCTTCTTTAATTCTTCTTTGACCAGTAACGCAACATGTGGATGCATTTTTCTGAGCTTTTGCTTCACAGGTTTTGCCCCTGGTTGAATAGATAAATGATGCATTATCAGATTAGGATCTAACCCTGGCATATCAGCATATGACCAAGCAAAGTTAACTTGATTCTCCTTCAAGAATTGCATGAATTTCAGGACTTCTTCAACTGTTAATGATGCTGCAAGTTGCAAAAATTTTGGCTGCTCTGCTGTACTTATGTTGATTGATTCTGTTGGTTCGATCAAAATAGAAGATCTTTCATGATAATACTTGGGAAGAGTGTCAAGTTTCTCATCCTTCAGTGCCTCAGAAAGGTTTTCACTGTCGGATTCGCTCTTTATTTTTCTCTTTTGTTGATCTATCACTGCCATTTTTCGGTTTTCACCAATAGATCCATCTTTTATTTCATTTATTTTGTAGCTAAGAGACTTGACACCCTCCTTATCGAAATCATGAGTATGAGATTCTTGAATGAAACAATTGTTTTCTTCATATGAGGAACAAAGGAAATTTATAATGTCCTCATCATCATTGAATGTGGGAATATGGATAGGTGCATCAATGTCCCAATCAATAAGTTCTGGGTAAACTAAAGGCATAGGATCATTAGGTTGGGTAAGGTCTTGAATTGTCAAAGTCATGATATGGTTATCATCCTCATAGTAGACAAGGTCTATGATGGTATTCTCTTGTTGATTGTCAATCTCGTTAGAATCTGATTCATCCTCACTTGAGTCATGATTGCTTTGTAAAACATAATCAAGTGGAGGCCTTGAGCCTTCTCCTTGTATAAGAACAGGTGCATACTTGTGTATGATATCAACTTGTTTATCCCTCCAAAATTCATCATTATAAATGGTATCCCATTCATATTCATTAGAATCAGTATCTGAACTATTTTGCAATTGGAAAACTGATTCATGAGGTCTATCTGACACTGATCCTCTTTCATGAGTTTATTGTGTTTGTTGTGAAGCAGATTCTTCTTTATCTTTGCCATATCCGAGTCCTATTTTATCACTTGAATGCTTTGAAATAGGTTGAATTGGTTCCATGATTCCTTCTCTTCTTTTTCCTATAGGACCATTTCCTTCATAGCCCATCTTCTGCATGATAGCATACCCCTTACCATATTGTTCTTTAGGCAACTTAATGTGCAAGAGAGATTCATCTTCATCTTTGTATAGCCAATTTAGGATGTCCCTATCTTCAGCTTCTTCTTCAGTAGTGTTAGCTTTAATGAATTTTCCATCAAACTTTGTGATTGGCACAGAAGCTTGAGATGTAGAAGTTGTTACAATCTTTTGATTTGATAAGGTTGGTTGTCCATGTGACCTTGGAGAAGGAGGTAAGGTAGAGAGAGATAATGAATATTCACCTACCCCTTTGTCTTTAAATTTTAGCTTAGTATCAAGATTCTTTGTCAATTCTTGCAATTGGACTTGTAGATTGGAAGATGAAACAGCCAGAGCTTCCCTATTGTGTGGTACTAAGACATCTTGAGTTACTCGAAGATTTGAACAAGTTTGGGTACTATTGTAATCAGCTTGTATAGTTATTTCTTGTCCATCATATGGAAAATTTATACATTGATGATATGTTGATGGTACTGCTTGCATATCATGAATCCATGGACGACCCAAAAGTATGTTATAAGAAAGATCCCGATCTAGAACCTGACAAAATGTATTCTTCACAACAGGTCCCACTCTGATAGGTAGCAATATTAATCCTTTAGAAGCTCTTTCTTCATCATCATATGCCTTGATAGTTATTTTCCTTCGTGGATCAATTTCATTTTCTGAAATTCCCAAGGCATTTATTAACTTCAAGGTACAAATATTCAAACCGGCTCCTCCATCTATTAAGACACGTCTAATTCGATGTTTATGGATCATTACTTCAAGATAAAGTGAGGAATTATGTGGATGTGTCATGGAAGCATCATCTTTATCAAAAAATGAAAGACCAGTGGGGGAAGACAAATGTCCCACCATGGCTTGAAATTTGTTTACATCTAAATCAATATCAACAGTTGTGTTTACAAGGGCTTCTTCTAAAATATTCTTGTGTATAGGGGATATTTTGAGAAGTTCCAGGATGGAGATTTGAGCTGATGTTTTTCTCAATTGATCAACTAGATTATACTGACTTGGAGGAGAAATAGTTGTTTTAGATGAACTTCCTTTTAAAACAACTTTTTCTTGACCTCTTGTTGTCACATTAACCTGTTGATATTCTTGTTTTCCCTTGATTTTGATAACGTTAACCCGTTGATCATCTGCGTAGATGTGATGGATTATATTGTCTTCAACATTATGTATGCTTTTGGCTTTGGTATCTGATGTTTCCCCCTTTTGATAATTTGGTAAAGGATCTTTGAATGCTTGATGATCGTCATTGATATGATGTCCCTCAATTGTAATGGTACCATTGTCAATTAAATCTTGTACTAGATTTTTCAAAGCTTGACAATTATTTGTTCTATGACCCTTACATCGATGATAATTGCAATAATACGAGTCATTCCATGATGGTGGTTTGACTCGTGGCTCATAATATCTTTGTGGTGGTAAGGTGATAACCTTATTATCAAGAAGCTCCTTGAGAGCAGACTCAAGAGATTGACCCAAAGCAGTAAAATTCCGTCGATTTGAAAAGAATGAAGGTCTGGACGGATTTGATGTTTTGGTATTGCCAAGATTATTATTGAAATTACCACGATTTTGATTGGTATTTTGATTGGTCATGTTTTCTTGCTTGGAGGTTTGTCCTTGTTGATTGTTGTTTCCTTGTTGAGTTGTATTTCCCTGTTGATTGTTTCGTGGAGCACTTGATAGATTGAAAACAAATGGTCTTGTTCGTAAATTATTTGCATCTACTATACCATCATTAACAACATTTTTGTTTCTGTTCCAAAACCTTGTTTTATCGTTATTGTTTTGATTTGATGTACTTGGATTATCAAGTTTTATCACTCCCCTTTTAACCAAGGCTCCTTCAATGGTGATTGTGTTTTCAATCAATTTTTCAAAGTTATGAGGACAATGAAGGTTAAGCCTATAGCTTAATTCTTGATCCAGGCTATTAATGAAGATATCCATCTTTTCCTTTTCAGGAATAGGACGGGAATATCGTGCAAATAACCTTCTCCACCTTTGCAAGAACGTAGTGAAGGGTTCTCCTACCTTTTGTTTCACTTTACAAAGATCAAGCATTGTTATCTGGTGTTGTATGTTGTAGGAGTATTGTGATATAAATTGATTTATTAACTCCTCAAAAGTTTTAATAGGTGGAGTGATTTTTGAAAGCCACTCCATGGATTGTACACCTAGACTTCGTGGAAATAATCG